>CANXYI012158186.1:0-10089 GCA_948208565.1 Hura crepitans | reverse complement strand
AGAGAAGAAAAGCACTTATAGACTTAACTTAAAAGTTTTTCCTTATAGATTTTAGGAAGAAATATATATCTAACTCCTACAAAGATAAAAGAAGACATGAATTTCTTGACTTAAAGTAGTGTCGAAGAACAGTGTCAGAATATGAAAAGGATTTTACTAGATTGTTGAAATATGTGGAAGAGTTCATCCCCAATGAGGAAGAGAAATGAAAGAGATTCTTAGCAGGGCTAAATGTAGAGCTGAGGATATAAATAGCAAATTCTAGAGAGAAAGATTTTGTAGTATTGGTGTTAACAGTATATGACATAGAAGAAATGATGTAAAAGAAGAGAGATTTCTTCCAAAGGAAAAGGTTGTTCACTATGGGATAAGCCAGTGCAGTGTTAGGGGATGGTCAAAAAAGAAGAGAGGGTCAATTGTAAACACAGTCTTAACCTAGGTCCTAGTATCAGTCAGGGAATTAGTGGCAAAGATAGGTACAAACCCAAAAATTTGGATAAGCTTTTATAGGTAGATCTCGATTGCCTTCTTAGGCTAATAGTGCTCCTAATACAAGGGGCAAGGAATAGACCTCTAACTTGTAATAATTGTCAGAAGAAAGATTAGGAGCAGTGTAGACTGGCCAAAACAGGAGAGTGTTTCCACGATGCTACCAAAGACAACTATAAAATAGAGTGTCCTCAAAGACAACAAACAGGTGCTCAGACACAGGCATCTAATGTTCCATCGTAATACTTGAATAGATTCTTATAGTGTCTAGATTTCCTAAAGTGTTTCTTGATGAGTTGCTAGGTTTGCCTCTACAATGAGAGTTTGAGTTTTAAATTAAGGTGTATCTTGGTACATCCCCTATTTCTATCACTCCTTATCAAATGGCACCTACTGAGTTAAAAGAATTAAAAGTGTAATTGCATGAATTATTGCGTAAGGGTTTCCATAGACTCAGTGTTTCACCTCGAGGAGCACATGTTGTTTGTAAAGAAGAAAGAAGGCATACTTCAGCTTTGTATTGATTATAGATAACTGAATAAGGTGATAGTGAAGAACAAATATCCTTTGCCTAGAATAAATGACCTCTTCAATCGGTTAAGAGTTATGGATGTATTTTCCAAGATAGATTTGAGATCTAGATACCATTAGCTAAGAGTCAAGGAAGCTAGTATTCTAAGACTGCATTTAGAACTAGATACGAACACTATGAGCTCTTGGTAATGACCTTTGGTCTCATAAATGCCCTAACAGCCTTTATGGACTTAGTGAAAAGAGTATTTCAACCTTACCTAGATTAGTTTGTAGTGTGACTTTTGGCTAACTGAAGTAGCTTTTCCAAAGCACATAGTGTGAGTAGAAGGCATCAGAGTAGGCCTTAGTAAGGTTAAGGTAGTGTTAGAATAGGAATCTCTAAGAAATGTGATAGAGATACGGAGTTTCATAAGATTAGTTGGGTATTATAAGAGGTTTGTGAAGGGATTCTTTTTGATTGCCACCCTTTTGACAAGACTAATTGGGAAGAATATGATATTTGAATGGGATGATATGTGTAAGGCTAGTTTTGAGAACCTAAAAAAGATATTGATAAAAACTCCTATCTTAATTCAGCCTGAATAGGGTAAAAACTTTGTAATGTATAGTGATGTTTCACTTAATGACTTAAGTTGTGTGTTAATACAAGAAGGAAAGGTAGTAGCCTATGCTTTAAGACAGTTAAAGCCACATGAGAAGAATTATTCTACTTATGACTTAGAGCTAGCTATTATTGTTTTTGCTCTAAAATTTTAGAGGCATTACTTATATGGTGATAAATGTTACATCTGCACTAATCACAAAATTCTAAAATACCTTCGCACTCAAAAGGAGTTTAACTTAAGGTAAAGAAAATGGTTGATAGATTACCAGCCAAGACAAGCTAATGTAGTAGCAAATGCCTTGAGTAGGAAATTCATGGTGACTTTGAGATCTATGAATGTTAGATTGTAGTACACTAATGAAAATACTGTATTGGTTGAGTTATAGATTAAACCAGACTTAAAATAGTAGATAAAGGAAGCACAATGTAGAGATGAGTCATTAATGCAACTGGTAAGTAAAGTTCAAAAAATGAAGGCACTAGGATTTTATTTGACATAGAATAGATGTCTATATTATCAGGGAAGGTTATGTGTAACTAGTACAAATAACTTGAGGTTACAAATACTAAAGGAGGCCTATGAAGCTCCTTACTCTATACACCCTAGTAGTACTAAGATATATTTAGACTTTAAGCCTCAGTATTGGTGGTTAAGTATGAAAAGAGATATGGCAGAGTATGTTGCGAAGTGTCTGACATGTCAATAAGTAAAGGTTGAGCATCAGGTTCCTTCTGCATTACTGTATCCTATAGCAATACTAAAATGGAAGTTGGAAAGGGGTATAACAGATTTCATAATGGGATTGCCTATAACTAAAGGCAAATGTGATGCTGTGTAAGTGATTATTGATAAACTGACCAAGTCAACTCACTTCATCCCTATCAGAATGGACTACTCACTAGAAAAGTTGGCTAAATTGTACATAGATGAGATTGGTAGACTTCATGGTGTACCTATGGCAATCATTTTTTATAGAGGTCCTCGATTCACTTCCAGGTTTTAGAAGAAGTTACATGAAGCCTTAGGCACTAGATTAACCTACAGTATAGACTTCTACCATTAGATAGATGGATAGCTAGAGAGGGTAATAAAAGTGATTGAGGAAATTTTATACAGCTGCGCCATTGAAATTCAAGGTAGCTAGGATCAATACTTGTCATTAGCTAAGTTTGCTTACAACAACAGCTATCAAACTCATTTAGGCATGGCCCTTTATGAAGCATTGTATGGTAGGAAGTATAGAACTCCTTTGTGTTAGAGTGAGATTAAGGAAAACAAGATATCAGGGATTGCTACGATTATAGATGCTGAGGAAAAGTTAAGGTTATCATAAAGAGATTGAAAGTTACAACTAAAAGGCAAAAATCCTGTGCTGATCTAAACCAGAGGGATATTGAGTATGCTATTGGTGAAAAAGTGTTCTTAAAAGTGTCCCTATGAAAGAAGATCCTCAGATTTAGGAAGAAGAGAAAGATAAGCCCTAGATTGATTGGCCCATATGAGATCACAAAGATAATGGGACCTCTAGCATATAGGCTAGCATTGCCATATGAACTATCACAAGTTCATGATGTATTTCACATCTTATTGTAAGGTGATATAAATTAGATCCCTCTATATAGGCCCAACAATAGATGTGGAAATATAACCAGACTTGAGCTATAAAGAAGAACTAATATAGATACTGGCCAAAGAAGTGAAGCAGTTAAGGAATAAAGCTACTCTTTTGGTTAAAGTCCTTTTGAGACATCACATTGTAAAAGAAACTACTTAGGAGCTTAAAGAGTAGATGATGGTTCAGTATCCACACCTCTTCACTCTAGGTAATTTCGAGGACAAAATTTCTTAAGAAGGGAAGAATTATAATGCCTGTAAGTCGAGGCTCCGTGAACAGTACCATTAAGGCTGAAAAAGTGTTCCAAAATGAGTTTTAAGGTAGAGGTACTGGTTATGAAACTTCATGCCACCATAAAATGTTGAAATTGACTTAATTTAAAGATTTAAGAAAACCAATAAATTTTTTTTAGGCTAAAATCTAATGGGTCGTAAGCTCATATTGAGTTGTGCCACGAATGACCTAGGGTGTGCCCAAACAGACATGAAAATGATATACCCTGAAGGTAAAAAATTCCTTTGAGCCCATTGGTGAAAGAATTTTTGAATTTTGAGGTCATTTGCAAATTTTCTTAATTTTAGGGTTTTAGCATGTAAATCAAGGTAGTTGGTTAACTGTCTTGTAGGTGGAATTTGGCCGTGAAATTTTACAAGCCTCTAAATGGGACTAATCAAGGATTTTTAAAATAAATTTGATGATTTTTAGAGTTCCAAGTGATTTTTTTTAATTCTCTAAAGTTTCTACCAAAAAGGCCCAAAGTGACACCTAGGTGGCCACTTGGCCTCATCCACTCACCCCTCCTTTTTTCTCCTCCCTTTCTTCCCTTTACTACCTAATGCCATTTTCAACCTCTCCCCTCCATTTTCATAGCTTTAAGTAAGTTTTTCCTATGTCTATTAGCACCATAAATCCTTTAAAGGAATTAGAAATTGACTTTGTGAAGGTGTTGAAAGCCATAGAGTGAAGAGGGTACCAAAAGAACAACTTCATATGTGTAAGTAATTCCACCTTTTTAAATTTATTTCTCAAGGGATTTGATGATTGTCAGAAGACCTATGTGATTGGAATTTAATTTTGGAAGTGTATGTGAATTTTGGTGAATTTTTGAAAAGGAATGGGTGTGTATGGAAGCTGAAAGGGAAAGTGAAGAATTGGTGAGTTCCTTTAAGCTTGAAGAGTGGAAGTCAACTCCTTAGATTGTGAGGTAAGTGAGTTTAAGGCATTCAAATCATGAGTGAACAATTTGCTAGGAATAAAGCTTAGAAACCTTGTATGGAATTAGTAGAATAGGTGGCTAAAGTGAGTGATTTGATTAACTATGTATATAACTAGGCTAATTATTTTATGGAATAAATGTTTAGGATGGAAATTAGGTGGAAATAATGCACGAAAAGTTGGTCAAGAGCTTTGTGTAATGGTGTGTGTGTGTGTGTGTATATCTTGTAATGGTGTTGTGGCATGATAATTATGGTATATGGCATGACAAATGCTTAGAATGTATGTGTTGGCAGTGAGACTTATGAGTTTTAAGGTATTTCTTCTTATAACTGAAAGCTTCTTTGATAGTATGCTAGGTGAATGGCATGTATAATTAGCTTATAAAGTTGTATTTGGCTTGCCATTGATGTCATGTGAAGTGTAGGTAAAGAGCTTGGTGAATTAAGGCTTGTGTATAGGTTTATGTAATGTGGCTGAGGCATGATTATAGTATAAGTTGGCCCAATTTGCATGGTAAAGGCTTAATGTGTGTATAGGCATGCTTGTGTGATGTCTAAGTATGTATAAGTATGCTTGAATGTGATAAAAAACATGTACAAGTCAACTTGAGACTTGTGGTTGAAAGCTTTGCAAGGTAAATTGGCATGAAAATAAGGTATAGCCTAGCTAGCACTAATGTGTGTAATGGCATGACATTTTTGACATGAATGTGGCATTATGTATATGGCATGATTTATGTTGATATGTGTGCTTAGTATGGCATGAAATGAATAACATTTGAGACACTTTTAAAAAATGGAAAAAAGGTTTGAAAGTAAACTTAAAATTGGCTTAAAATGGAATTAAAAATGTCTTCGAAAATGGACTAGTTTTAGGAATGAAAATGTACCTTAAAGTGACTTAACATAGGATGTTTATAAACCTTGGCATGAAAGCCTTTGTATAGCAATTTAATGTATTTATATGAGCTTGACTTTAGGCCTATGAAAATTCATGATCATTGGTGCAGTTGGCACTAAGAAAGGACCTAAAATGAAACTAAAATGGCCGTCACAGTTAGGAAAAATGACCTATAAATGAGCCATAAAAACATGATTTTGGGACTATAATCAAAATAACAATTTAACATTTAAATAATTATGCTAAAATAATGGCCTACACTTGATTTAATATGGTTTAATTAATGCCTTTACAAATGTGTTAAATTATAATAGAAAATTTTACTCAAAATTGCTCGGCAAGGCTAAAAATGACATGTAATAGTCTAAGTCAAAAATTGACTACGTGATAAAATTTTTATCCATCTACTTTTCAACTTATAATATTATAAAAAGACGATCAGTAAAGAAATAAACTTAAAATAAAGTCGGATGGCCGATTAGTTAAATACCAACTAGATGCGTTGATTTGTTAACTTAGGGATTAACAGCTACTAGACTATTTGTTTATCAAACTAGGCTAGTGCAATAGACGATGTTCATAATTGAGCCACTACACTAGTCTATAGGTAGACACTCTTCATTGTTGATTGTATATTAGACTATGTTGGTGCAAGGATGAAGGTCCCTAGAGGGGCCATTGCACTAGTCTGCTAGGCAAACCCATAAAAAATATTTGACATGATCAGTACCCTTAGGAGGTCTATAGTTTGATCCCTATACATAGTTACTTAGTATCTTTTCCCCTTAGGAGGTTGCTATAAACTAATCTCTATAGGCTATATCAGGCCTGTGTAGCTGTCAAAGTCCAAAATGTGGGCCACTATATATTTTTTAGTTCCCTCTTAGTCTAATGGCTGTAAGTGTTGTCTATCTAATAGGGCCTATGAAATGGACTTAAAATAGTGGAAAATGTTAATTTAAATTAATTTATGATAATTTATGACAATATATTTTTATTTATATACACCACAGTGGCATTTTGGTAGTTTTGAAAAAATATGACATATCATATGTATAACATCAATCATTCAACATGTCGCTCACACACTACACCTAAACTATTAATTATGCTTGCATATATGTGTTAATGTATGTTTTAAATGGTTTGGATTCACTTTCTAAGTTTTATACTTAACGTATTTGTTTTGTGTTGCGCAAGTAATAATGATAAGCAAGTTAACTTCAGTGATTATATAGTGTAGCCATATAAGAGTTGAAGGGTAAAGGAATTTGTTTTTCTTCTTTTAATAGTGGCACTTGTGTAATATCCTATAGATTTGGGTTAGCATGCTTAAAAGCTACTATGTCTGTAAATATAACATAGATGTGATGTATATTAGTTGGTGTAGTGTTTGTTTGGTTTGTGTGTGGACTTGATAACTATGAGCTTGAGGCCCTATTTATTTGATGATGATATGTGTTTGATGTTTGTTGATGATTGACTAAGGGACTAAAAGGGTCCAGATAGAGGTTTTACAAGTTGTTTGCTTAATGAAAAGTTTTTAACAGGTGAAAAAAAGTTTGGTATGTTACCCATATAGCCATTATGCTGCCCAATTTTCTATAACATGTATAGTGCCTATAAATGCTTTGTCTGAGTCTATTAGACCATGTATGAATATGATTAAGGATTAGATTAGACATCTAATAAATATCTAATAGAGTTCTAGAATAGTTCATAAGTGTTAAGGAGTTTAGCTCTGGAGCAATCCTAAAATAGGTGAGCTATCGAGAAATGCATCACCTGTTGGGTTTCTACAAGAATCTGGTAAGGGATGTCACAGAGTCAATAGACATTATTGGATTTTCATTACATCATTAAATATCTACAACTATACATATGCATATATGACTCTATGTAACACCCATGCATCGAGGGTCCATGAATAATGCCACTAGGCTTGAGAAGTGTGCCCGAGGTGTTGGGTCACTTGCATGAGAACTAAGGTAGCAGCACTGGTTATGAAACTTTGAGGTGGTTTAAAATGATGAAAAGGCAAATTTTAAAAATTTAGCAGAACTAATAATTCATTTTAGGCTATAGGCTACTAATTTGTGCAATAAAAATTAGCCGGGCTAGGAATGACCCAGGATATGCTCGGACGGACCCAAAAATATCATACCCTGAAGCTAAAAAATTCCATTGGGTCAATTGGTGAAAAAAATTTTGAATTCTAAGGTCATTTGGAAATTCACATAATTTTTTAGGTTGGCACTTAAATCAATGAAGTTTGAAAACTATCTTATCAATAGAATTTCGCTGTGAAAATTTACAAGCATATAAAAGGGATTAAAATAGGAATTTTTAGTGTAATTTTTTGAGGTCCCTATGATTTAAAAAAATTCAAAGTTTTTACTGAAATTGAGCCATTTTAAGATGGTTCAGGAGGTTATAAGACCAATTTAGACCATGCCAGCTAGCCTAAGGGCCATGACACATGTCCATAAGTGTTACGAAGTGAAAAAATCCACTCACAAAGATGAAAAATTTTTCTTCCCTTAGGTACTGGAACTGATGCCACCTTTAGGGAAAATGACCATTTTCATCTTCTTTCTCAATTCATTTCAGAAGACTATCACCATTAAAAATCCTTCTTGTGTGTTAGGGATATGAGGGAAAAAGAATGACTAAGAAAGGACTTACCATGAATTAATTAAAAATCCCTAAAGTTTCATGGTCAAAGGCAATCTAGCAAGCATACTTAGGTGAGTTTTCATGCCTTCTTATTGATTTTCTTAGTGACTTTTAGGCTGTAAATAGATGTTTAAGGAGCCTAACATCCAAGAGTATATGTTTGAATGTTTTTTGAGGTGAATTAAGAAGCAAAGTTACTTAAAGATGGGTAGAGAAGGCTACAATAGAAGGCTAGATTGAGGTGTTTTGGAAAGCTTAAGGTGTTATGTCACTCAATCTTTAGAGGATGGAAATGTGCTTTGGGATTGCTTACCATAATGTTTAATTGATGATACCTTTAAGCTTAACTAGAATCTTTAAAGTAATGGTCAAATGATGATGGAAATAAGAATTTGCTTGTGGTGTGGGGAATGTTAGCTAGCCGAAAGGTGCATAAGGACTTAGCGTAAACATGTAAGGGTTAAACTTGGTAATTGGTATGCTTTTGTGGTGTTTTTGAAGTAAGTGTGGATTGTGATATAGAAATGTTTTATAAGGGTGTGTGTGGGTGTGTTTTGCTTATAGTCGAGGCATGTAACAAGGGTATGTCAGCTTAAATGGCTTAAGAATGAGAATATGTGTATATAAGTGTGCTTATCTTATGTTAATAAGCAAGTATGTGTGGTTAAATTTAAATAAATGTATGTTTAAAGACATTACCAAGCTATGGCCAAGAGCTACACCAATGAGAATGGCATGAAAATATTAATAACATGTGTGTAATGTATATGTATGATAAGGTATAATAGTATGAGTATGTTTTTGCCTAATTTTTTTGGCATGAAACTAGTCTAGTGTACATGATTACAATGGCATGAAATAAGACTAAGAGGTATGCTTTTAAAGATATAATAACAACCTAAGAAATGGATTTGAATAATTTGTCTAAAATGAGACATTAGTATATCATTAAACTAGATTTAGAAATGGCTTGACATGTGCCTAAAAGGGCTATGTGTATGTGATTAAGTGTAATGGAAAAAATGCTTATGGTTTAGCCTTGCAAATAGCCTAGAAAATGGATGGCTTTAACCCTATGAATAATGTGAAATTAATGGTGAAAATTGTTTTGAAAAATGATAAGAAATAGACCTAGAATTGGTTATTGAAAAATATAGAAATGACCTATAACTGTCCAGTTTTGACCATTACCTAAACCAAAAATACCGCTGGATAGTAAATGGCAATTACATGAGAAATAATTATGTAATAAAATGAAGCATAATATGCCTTAAATATTGGTACCCACAGAACCTAAAATAATCATGGAAATTTACCTAGTACAGCCTAATTATGGCTATACCAAACCGGGTTAAATTTGAACTGTGCTATAAAATTTATATCTATCTATTTTTCACTTAAGAATATTATAAAAGGGTAATCAATAAAGAAATAAACATAAATTGAGTTACATGGCTCATTAGTTAAACACCCACTGGATGGGATGATCGATTAACTTAGAGATCTTAGCAACTGCTACATTATCTGATTTTCAAGTAAGGTCAATATAGAGGCCTAGGTCCATGTTAGGACCACTGTACTAGAATATTAGATAGAAAATTGTCTACTTTTACACACTTGATGCCATTCACTTGATTATGTCCGTGCAGTGGTGTAGATTTCGGAGGGTCACTGGACTAGTTTGTTGGACAAACTAATCTGCAAGGCAGACCCAATTATAACATCTCATATATTCAAACAAGGCTACTATAATAGCCAAGGTCCTGGGGGGCCACTGTACTAGTCTATTAGATAGAACACATCATGTTATTTGTACCTTTAATGCTATGACTTGATCAGGTCGTTGAAGCAGTCGGGGTCCCGAATATGGATCACTACACTATTTTTTTATTCCCTTTAGGTCTAGTGTATGGTAGTGTCATCTTTTGAGTTATGCTAGTTAAATTAATTGAATAAACAACATATGAATTAAATATGATGTTGGAAAATAACAAAATGCATAATTTGACATGATTATCTAAATGACATATCAACATGTATACATAGGGGCAT
>CANXYI012158158.1:0-14071 GCA_948208565.1 Hura crepitans | reverse complement strand
GCTTGAAGAGTTTATTCACAAGGTAATATTTGATGTCTCTTTTATATATATTGACATTGTTTTTATGGACTAATGATCTTAAAGGATTAATCACAAGTGAGGTGATTCTATGTAATCCCTACTTTGATCATAGGATTAGGTAATGATTTTGAAGTGTTCCATAATGTACAATTAATTGCCATTACATCATATTTATTCTACTATCTTTGTCTAATTGTATGGACTTATTTGTAAACATGATGAAGTTCACACGGACTTACTTTTTTGACATGTGTGTGATAGGTTGTTTGCACAAACTTATGTTTAGTAACACTGTCATATTTGTCTTAAATATTATGCTTTAATATATCTTGTTTACTTTGTTAATATTATTGTATGATGTTAGCATATTGCATTATTATCTCATTCTCTAAAATACATGTTGTTAATATGTCAAAATTATTGTATAGTCTACATGGACTCCTTCTTACGAGGAACATAGTCTATATGGATGATCTTGTTTCATTCTTGTATATTCTATCTTTAAGTCTACACGGACTCCTTCTTACGAGGAATGTAGTCCACATGGACATCTACTTTGCATTTCATTTTTACATATATTTGTATTCCTTGCCTTTTTTATGAGTTTATATGAATCTTTTATCTGGAATCATTAAATCTCTTTTTTTGAGTTGTATATAAGTGACCTTTCTCCTTGAAGTGGAGGTTCGGATAGACATAATATCCTTTATAAGCAGTAGTCTGTACAAACATTAGCTAAAGCTACATAAAGTCCATATGGACTAAATGACATACAGATGGAACCATTCAAGGGCCTTACTTTATTTCTTTTGATTTTGTACTTATTGTATCTTTTGATTTATTTTGGGTTGTAATAATTAATTAAACAACTTGTTTTACATGCTAATTGCTTAACTTTCATATTAAATGTTTTTTACACAATTAATTGGTGTTTTCATAGTAAAATAGATTTGGGTTTTTCTAATCAAAAGTCTTATTAAAAATATATTTTAACAAAGGCCAATCTCCTAGAGGTGGGAGTTAGAAAATTACCGCTAATTCTTATGGAATTATGGGTAATTGTCAGGCCATATTATAACTAATGAATGATCCATTTTCTAGATGTACAATATACCTCATTGTATGCTTTAAATACCATAATTTTTTCTTATATGTGCGAAGGTGATATGGATGCTTAAATATAATACATGCTTGCTTGATAAGGGACTAATAAATGTTACAATATAAAATGGAAGGCCTATTATTAGGGCATAAATAAGATCTAAATTTCAAATCTTTTTGGTACAAAAGATCAAAGGTCCTAGTTTAAAGGCCAAGGGGCGACTTTACTAACCACTCTCGTCCCTAGTAAAAGTATCATAATCTCCACACATGGTGCCTTTTATTTTATTTCCTTTGTTGCCCATTTACCAGTTAAATGTGGTAACCTTATTTATTTAGGTACTTAACTACTAATTAGATATGGTACCCTTATTTTAGTTGTCCATTATTAATATTGTGTTTTTTTTGTTTTAATTATTATTCATTCTTTTTTTCATCCATTTACTAGTTAAGTGTAATGATTTAATTCATATGTCATTTATTATTTATTTAACTATTTATTTTATGTCCTTTTATTATTTATTCTTTTTATTGATTCCATTATGTCTTTTATGCTAACATTGTGTTTTGTTATAATGCAAATTGTTTGAGATCTAATGAGATTTTATTAAACATGTCCTTTCCCTTTTATCAAACATACGGTGAAGTTAACATTTTATTGTTTTTTTTCACCTTTATTTTGTTGTTATTTTATTATTTTATTTCTATTTACTTACTTTGTCTAATCTTTATTTTCTTCCTAATTTTCTTCTTTTATTTTAATTATTTCTATATTATTTTTTGTTAGATTATATTTTACGTAATTTCAATGTAATTTTATTTTTATTCATTAGAATGTATTTTAGGAAATTTCCTTATAAATTTTATCTTTTTAGGTTAGAATATATTTTAGGTAATTATCATGTAATTTAATTTTCATTTTGAATATTTTTCTATATTTTACATGAATGTTATAATAGGTAAGATTTTTACGCATGATAAAAAATAACCAAATTAATTTCTATTTGATTTATTAGTGTTTTCCTAATAAAATGGATTTTGATTTTTCTTTAATAAAAGTTATAATAATAAAACTTATTTTTCATAAATTGGCATGTGAAAAACTAAAGTTCTAAAAAAGAATCCATTACCCAATTTGATGTATAATATTCTTTAATTTCATGTATTTCCTTTATATTTGTAAATATGTATGTTTTATTATTTTTTATGTGATTGAATGCTTTATTTTACTTTTAAAATCTGTTTGAGAAAAATGACAAAATTATGAATTGAATCTAAAATTGCATATTAACTTAAGGTATAAATAAGAGTAAGGTTCCAAACTACTCTGGTTTTGGCCCTACAAAGTATTTTTCCAACATTGGTTGGGTGGCGACTCCTACCTTGTTGTGCCTAACTTGCTTTTTTTAGGTTAATCTAATAGGAATGACTTAAGATTCTTCTAATTTCCTTCCCATCTTTTAGGACTCGAGATTTAGGTTGAGTCTTTTTTTAGTTTGATCAGCCTCAGAAAGAAAGGGATACAAATAGTGGTGACTCCACTAGGGACACCATGAGACCATGCTCTAAAAGTATCACAAATTAATATGGAATTTTATGTTTTTAATTGATAATATTATCTTTTTTCCATATTGCATTACATGCTAAAGCCTTATAATAAGTTAGGCGTACTTTTTTACCCCAATGCCATCTTGCAACATAAACACATTTTTATTTAATTTAGGGGATTGTTAGAGGTGACATCAAATCCAAGCCTCGCACTTATAAATTATATTAAATTGTGAACCAATCGATCATATGCTCATTATGAGATAGACCTATTATGGAGGAACCATGCTTGAATGACCATAACTTATATGAACAAACCATGAGTCCATGTAATGACTAATAGTAACTTTCCTTAGGTTTCCTAGTTAATGTTGCATTATATGCTATGTGGGCTAGCATCTATGAGATATGGATTAGCTATCCTAAAATATTGTTGAACCTATTAGGCCTTTTTAACTAGAATAGGCTAGACCCTGTATTTTGGTTTGGTTAAACATATCTAACATTTATAGGCTAAATATCTTGCATGTGTTCTTTTAAATATGATAAAAATAATGTTAAGCTATTCCTTCTTCATTGTTTGAATCTATTAAGGCCCCCGATGTCCCACAGTTAAGCCCTTCTAGGAAAGAGCACATTGACTTTGTGTGTGGGAAGTGATAAAGGTGGAATGCTCATACTTGTGTTTGTTATTATACACATTAACATACGTATGCATTTCAAACATTTTTGAATTTCATTCATCATTTCTAACCATCTATCTTATAGCCATTATAGATCTTTAAGCCTCTTAGGTATATGAGTCAAACGGAAGAATAATTTGACAAGGGATCATCCTTACCACATATAGCACAACATATATGGTAAGACATAAAGAAGGTACCTTTTTTGCTTAAGACTTTGAAGACAAAATGTATTAGAAATTTGAAGAATTTAGAAAGAGGATGATGTCCATTGTCACAAGGGCAATGCTAGAATTATACCTACTTCTAATTTAACACCTCCTACTAATACACCGTTTGCCACACTTATTGGTAGAGTAGTTACTGTAGGTGGGGGAATTAGTACGAAAAAAGAGGCTACGAGTTCAGGTGAAAGGCTAAAAGGGTTGAGTCCTTCAATTCAGAATATGATTTCTATAAAGACTCTGATGATAAATCTTTGGAAGAAGGACATACCTTATAAAGTTAAAAGTGTTGCCATGAAGAAGCTAGAAGAAAAAAATGAAAGCGATGACTAGGCTTATCATCTTAAGCAAAAGGTTAGATTCGGATGAGCTTTCCTTAGAATCTAAGGCATTGTTGCCCTCTAAATTCAAAATGCTAGAATTACCTAAGTTTAATAGGACTACTGATCTAAGAGCTGTCAAGTAATATACTACAATCATGTGGGGTATAGAGCTCAACACAAAATAAAAGGTAGATTACTTTAGCCTTACATTGCGAGGGAGAGCAATTGACTGGTATCACGGGCTACAGACAAAGGTTAAAGAAGATTAGGAAAATATGACTAAAGCTTTCATCAACCACTATGACTATAACACTCATATAGAAGTCACCATAAAAGACCTCAAGTTGATTAAACAAAAGCCTAATAAGACCTTTATAGAGTACTTATTGAGATGGAGGTCTAGGGTTTTAGAGATAAGAAAAAAGCCAGAGATATTATATCAGATCCATATGTCCATAAAAAATGCCAGTCCTTATCTAACGAAGGGATTGAAGGCTAAAGGATTAGAAATCACTCAAGGATATTGCCACCAATCTAGAAGAGGAGCATATTGAACAAAAGAAGAACTCAAGGGGTTCAATAAATAAAGAGGGCTAAATAATAAAAGCACAAGAGGAACTAGTTGCAGCGAGGGTAATAAGGCCATTGAAGTATCTGCCACTTTAAGATATCATTCTAATTTAGGCAAAACACTATCTTGATGCCTAAAATGGTTTTAAAAGGAAGGGAAACTTTGACCTCTCCTATCCAAACTAGCCAAAAATCAAGGATAACTAAATCATAGGTCAGATTTGTATTGCCAATATCACTAACAAATGAGCCATGATACAAATAACTACCATACTTTAAGGGATAGAATTTAGGAATTGATGGACTCAAGATAGATTTCTAATCCAAAAAAAGGCAAAAAAGATAAGGTGCTTATTCCAATGTACCTTTGCTAGTAAATAGGGTCAACTCGAGATTGCCAGAGTGGTATATGTTGCATGACTTATACAAAAATGACTACTTAACAGTAGAGAAGAGGAAGGAAAAAAATAGAATAGGGGTCTATTTTTATTAGAGATATATAGGCTACTAACAGTAAGAGAGAAAAAAGATAAGGTCCAAGATCTATGGGTTGATTTAGATGATGAATTGAAGTCGAATGAAGAAGCAAAAGCTGAAGTAGTGACTCAAAGTGGATAGGTGATGCCAAAAGTTAAAAAAAATGCCAATTCCCATGATTACAGAGAAGGAAAATGATGTAGTAATGAAGTAGCCAAAGAAAATAACCATATAAATTTCAATTTAGGATTTATTGTGGCAGTCCTTTTCACATTGATAGAAAGTAATTGACGCTTTATATGCTGCAATAGTATCAATTGCTATATCTCTATCCTAGCTATTGGAGATAATGAAAGGGGAAGAGAAGGAAGTGGTTAAGTTTTCAAACACAAATCTCCCACCAAAAAGGCATTATCATAACCATTCTTTGTATATCAAGGCTGAAGTCAATGGTAAGCACACTGCATGTGTAATGGTTGATAATGGTTCCTTAACCAATGTGTGCCACTCAAAATAATAGCTATATATAGGATAGAAGACTTGATGATATCCTAATCTAAACTTACCATTATGACTTACAATAATACTATGTGCCAAGTTTATGGCACTTTTAAGGTAAAGATCAAAACAAGGATTATAATGAATGATGTGGAGTTCATAGTTCTTGACATTTTTGCTAACTTCTCCTTACTTTTGGGAAGACCCTAATTCCATAACTTAAGAGAGGTTCTGTTGACATTGGATTGAATGATGAAAATCCCTCATGATTGTGAAATTGTTACAATATAAGCTACAAGGGAGAATTAAGTCTCAATGATTGAAATTACCAACCAACAATTTAATGGATTTCATGTAGCTAGGATCTTTTCATAAGAAAAAAATAACCTATAAGTGGTAAATATGTTGAAGAAGATGAATTATTTGCCAGGTGTTGGTTTGGGAAATTACTCATAATGGTTGGTAACAACTATACAATTAAAGGGGCAAAAAGACCGAAGGGGGTCATAGAAGAAGGAAACAAATATCTTACTTGTAAAAGAGAGTTTTTTGAGCTTTAAAAAGCATCAATTACTCTAGAGAATTAGAGCCTGCAATAATTGGGGGAAAATTTATGCATGGGTTTGAAATCTTTAATGATGTGTTTGATTAGGCTATAAGTGAAGTCAAGGCCATTTCAGATTTCTAAGATAAAGAAATTATGACCAATTTAGTTGACCAAGAGATTAAACCTAAAGAAGAGATTCTAATCACAACTCTACTTCAAGATAAAAGAAAAGAAGAAGATAGAAGAAGATGGCTTTTTAGAAGAATTTTCTAATGTTCTTTATGTACCTGAGCTCTTTGATGATGATATTTCTAATTATTTTGTTAATAGGATGAATGATTTTACTTATTTTTGTGATATTCATCTAATTGCATCACATAAAATGATAATCATGACACACATAACATGTTTGACATTAATTTAATCATTACTACCTCATTTAATCTTGGTACCAATGAAAATCCCAATGAAATTTCAATTGCGTCTGATATAACTTTTGAAGAAAGGATTAACTTTAAGAGAATAATAACAAATATGAAAAAGTCTTTGCCTATACCAATCAAGATATGAAGATAGTTGAATATACCATCTACACATACCTTAAAGCAAAATCAATGAAATAGAAGCTGAGGAGAATAATGCCAAAATGGTCAGAGAAAAAAAGAAGAAGAGGTACACAAACATATTGAATCCAAGTTATTGGAAAAAGTGTAGCACCCAACCTGGTTATCCAACGTGGTACATGTTGCCAAGAAAAATGGTAAAGTCAAAATGTGAATAGATTATAAGGATTTGAATAAGGCCTGCCCTAAGGATGATTTTCCATTGTTGCATATAGATGTTTTAATCGATAGTGCATCAATGTGCAAGATTGTAGCTTTGTCAATGAATGTGCTAGTTACAATCAAATTCTAAACAAGATAGCAGATAAGATAAAGACTACCTTCATCATTAAATAGGGGACCTTATGCTATAGAGTTATGCCTTTTGGGTTGAATAATGCTAAAGCTACTTATCAAAGGATGGCTACAAAGATTTTGCATGATCTGATTCATAAAGAAGTGGAGGTTTATGTAGATGACATAATGATTAAGTCCAGTGCTAGGGAAGGACATTTTGAAGCATTAAAAAAGTTCTTCCAGTGAATCAATAGTACAATCTATGTCTAAATCCTAAGAAATGTGTCTTTAGGGTAACTTCGAGTAATCTCTTGGGACATATAAAAAGTCATAGAGGAATTAAGGTAAATCCCGACAAAGTTAAAATAATTAGAGAGATGTTAGTTCTAAGAAAAGAGGAAGAAATTAACAGATTCTATAAAGAATTTAATATGTAAGTAGATTCATTGCCAATCTCACTACCATATATGAGCCTATTTTTGAGCTTCTCGAAAAGAACCAACCGAGCAAGTGAAAGATAACTATCAGAAGGCTTTTGACACTATCAAGGAATACTTGATAAATCCACTAGTGTTGTAACCACCAAGACATGGGAAGCCTTTAATTCTCTATCTATCTATTGAAGAAAGTTTAGCAGGAGCTATAATAGTGCAAAAAGATGAATATAAGGTTGAGTTTGCAATTTACTACCTGAGTAAGAAGTTTTATACTTTTGAAGCTAAGTTTGTGGAAGTTAAGAAGATTTGCCTAGTAGTAGTTTGGGCATCAAAGAAACTTGGGCACTATTTATAGTCATATATGGTATAGGCAGTAGCAAAAACACAATTCTTTAAGGTATCTTCAGACAACACCATTTTTAATAAAGAGAATGGGTAAGTGGCTTCTTTTGCTCTAAGAATTAAACATCTAGAACATAATAAGGAAAAGCATAAAAAGGCATTCAGTAGTAGAGTTCCTAGCTAACCATCCATTAGAAGGCGAGTCACTAGAGTTTAAGTTTCTATATGAGAATCTAACCCCCAATTATAGTAGGAGTAATTTTGATAACTCTTGATGGTGAAAAATTACCGTTAGCTAGGAAGTTTAGGTATATAGTCACAAATAACAAGGCAGAATATGAAGCTTGCATTATAGGCTTGAGGCATTATTGGCTCTTGGTGCCAAGATGGTTGAGATATTCAGATATTCATCTCTAGTAGTGTATCGAACTAATGAGGAATAGGCAATTCAAGAAGAGAAGTAAATGCCTTACACAGAGTATTTGAGATCAATCAATAGACAGTTTGATATTTGCACTTTTCACCACTTCCCAAGGATAAGAATCAACTAGTAGATGCATTAGCCACTTTAGTTTCCATGTGGGATAATCCAAAAGGAATAGTCAGGAAATTGGTATTTTTTTCCAGTTTAGAAAACACTTGCTATGAGATAAAATAGATAATGGAAATAAAATGGGAAGAAGATAAACCATAGTTTTATGATATCTAGAACTACCTAGAAAATGGGGAATATGTAACACGTCTTACTAATTCTCAAAGGAAGCAGGCAAAGCATGTTACTTCCTATGAAGTCACCCATCCTTAGATTTCCATAGGGGTTTTTTGTTTAACTTTTACTTAGGCTTTGCTTACTCAGTCTAGAAATTTCCTTAACTAGTCCCCGAGATTTAACATAAATCTATCTAGCATATGATATTCACACACCTGAACTTATAGTCAAATATCAACCTTGGTTGCTATTATAGTCAAGGACTTGTTTCTCACTAATATAGGTTAATATGCTAGATAACCAAGAATCATAACACCTAATTACTCATAATAACATGCACGAGTGCCTCTAACTACCAGACCACCTAATCTAATTAGATAATATCATACCTAGATAGTCGTTGATTGCACTGTTGATTGTATACATCGTATCTTTCCAAATCTATCACTTGCGCATCGAACACCGGATACGCTGAGTATGCACTCAGTGGTTAATTTAACCAAACATACCATGTACTACTATCACATGTAAGCACATAAAGACGTAACAATTTCATCTCATTTATAATCTTTAACCCTTCTCTTATTAGCCCTTAGTTATGCTTATTTATTCGCTAATTTACCATAACTTATTTACACTCATGACCTACGGGTTCACATGAGGTTCATTATTAGTTATTAGTTCAATATTCCTTAATTATGATTCATACTAACTTATTTTATAATAACTATCCTTATTATATTTTAGTTACATAACTTGCATAGCTTTGCCATTTATTCATTTCTATTCATTGGTCTATCTCAGTTCTTCAGCTCCATTTAGTATGTATATAGGTATAATTTATTACCTCTTTCATTAGGATTAGATAATTCCCTTTATGCTTATCCCTTTACACCTATCTTCTTGTTTATTCACCATTTATTTGGTTATTTATTTTTCTTAGGAGTCTTACTGCATTAACATAGGCTTATCCCATCTCTTTCTAGGTAGGTTATCTCTTGTTCTTAACTATTGTCATTCATAGTCTATCTCACCTTAACAATTTAACTTTAAGTTCTCTTTAATGTCTCTTCAGTTTGTTTAATTTCTTTACTTTATCCCCTCATAATCCCTACAGTCTGGGAAGAACTCCTAACCACTGGATAACGGGAATCAAGGTGTACAGTGGCCCTCATTTTAGACCTCGGCTGCTATACCAACTTTAGTCTGAGAACCAGACAAAAGGCAAAGCTATACAATGGCCTTCATTATAGACCTCGATGTCTGTACACACCTTTCACCCGCTAGCAAGGAATAGTTCTTAGGAACCTTCCAATATCGAAAGGGGATAGTAGGGATTAGCCCCGTGAGACCTCACAATATCCATAAGTGGGTAGCAGGGATCAGTTCGTAGACCTCCCAATACCTATGAGTGGGTAGCAGGGATCAGCCATAGGCCTCCTAATACCTAAAATGTGTAGGCTCAAAGTAATGCTTGGTAGTTGCACCAGCCATATACAAGCTAAAATCTACATAGACTCAACCTCTAGTAGCTCCCTAGTTAACTAATCAACCTATCCAGTGTATAAGTAACCATCAATCCCTAGGAATCTCTTTCCATTACCTTTAATAACTATTATATCCCCAATCTAAAATATTTAAATAAATTTATATTTTTGATTTATCAACCTACTTTATTTATCAATCCAATATCTTTTAGCCTCATTCCAGTCTCATCAATTTACCATGACCTCAATTCAGGTTCCATTCCTTTCATTAATATCAATTGATTGTCTTTTATCTCTCTTCTTGCCAATTTATGTTCTGTTTCCTTCACTCTCATGTTCCTACAATATATTATATTCTAAGGCTGTTGTGTTACTGTTTCCTTACCATATGTAGCAATAAGTAGTTCCCAAGTTTAATAATTCATTCTCATTATTGCTATATTTATAATGATATCCATTATTTATACTATTGGGAAATTGCTCTATATACTTCATGCAATTCTTTATAAGGATTACACTAGGCCAATGTCTTTTTGGTCTCTACCAATTTCTTTAAATTCTATCTGTACATTATTTGTGCTCTTAAAATTTATTATCTTCCTTTATAATTTATTCATTCATCTCTTCAATAATTTATCAGCTCTTTGGCCCATTTTCGCTCAGCTATATTCAACTAATTGCATTTACAGTTCACCATATTTTTATTCTACTTAGGATTAAGCTAAAAAGACACAGATATTAATTTAATTCATCTGATCATATTTTTCGGACAATTATAGGTCATTAACATTTCTTAGACAGTTACAGGTCCTATTTACATAACCATCACTATTCCTTTGGTAATTTTTTTCACACCACTCTTTTAATTCACTTCATATTCCTTCCTTACCAACTCATTATATCTCTCCATAATTTATCCTATCAATATTACATAAATTTAAGTATACAATTTCCCCTATTTACATCTTTAAAATCTTAAACATATTTCTTAATTAAATCTTTATTCTTTTCTCTAATATTTATCATTATCCTTATGACATACCATGCCTACACACTTCTATCTCACATACCTCATTCATACAATCTATTTCCCTAATTCCTTCCATTAATCATACCATTTCTTATCCCTTTCATGTCTCTCACATGTCATCCCTTATGTTACCATTATACATTCCATGTACTCAAGCTGTTCGCCTATATTCATACCATGGCATACATGCCATCCATATAGTTATGCACGTCTCACATCCTTACACATCATTTTCACATACAATTCACATCTTTATCATCTTATCTCATTAAATTACACATCCTAACATGCATTTCACATACACACTACCATACATACACATGCAACTCTAACTTCCATACACATATCCATACTTCAAATCCCAAATTTTCTTAACATACATCATACGTTTCAATTAAATTCACTTATAGTGGACTCCCTGTCATGCTGAAGCTACTCCACAACCCTTGAATCCACCTTCCTCCATCTTGAGCCACCATATCCAAAACTTCCATATTAGGGCTTCTTCTTTGAAAATTTCTATAAAATTTCATAGAGCTTTAAATTGAAATCTGTCTTTTCCCATAACATCACCATACTCAATACTATAGAAGAAAAATAAAAACTCCAAGAAAAACCAACTTACTCACCAAAAGAGCACTATTTATCAAGTGCTCATTTTTCACTTTTTAGGCCTCCTTTCTTTATTATGTCACTTGGATTGTCTTCAGGGCTTCATGGAGGTTCAGAACCATGTGATTCTTGTGAGTTTTTGGTATGAGAGGAGAGAGAAAGAGAGCAAAAATGGAGGCTCCCCATTCTTGATATGGCATCAGCTTTTCATGGTTAGGGAAGAAGATGACTTCTTTTCCCTTCCATCCTCCCTTACACATGTCTCCTTAAGTATTTTAGCAAAGTGGATGGCCGTGATTGCACCACATGTCGACCGGACGGCCCAAATTAATTCAATTTTTTAAATTTTGAAAATTCAAAATAATTTCTATAAACCTCTAAAAATCCTCAATTAAATTCATTAAGGGTCCCTCAAAATTTCAGCCCGATACTCCTTCAGGAGCTAGGGTTACTATTCAACCTATGCTATTTTTAATCTTAAAAAATTCATAAAATATTATCTAGACCTCCAAAAATATTCATTTTAGTTTTAAAAATCCTTGCTTAGTGTCACTAAGGTCCAAGTCAAATTTTAGATCAAAAGACAATAGTTGACTTTTTGAAATTATTCACCCGCTAGAATAAAATATTTAGAAAAAATATTAAACGACCTCAAAAAATTATAATTTCTTCTCCATCATACTCAATGAAATTTTTGAGGTTCAGGGTATGGTATTTTCAAGTCTGTCTGAGCACTTCTCAGGAATATCCCGACCCAACCTCATTTTATCTCTATATACAGTAGTTCTTGGCCCAAAATGATTTTATTGGTTTTGCTAAATTTTTAAATTCATTTTGTTTTACCCACTTTTAGGCCTGCCAAAGTTTTATGGCCAATATGCTAGTCATTGGATTCAAAGTGATGCCCCGCATCGCAGGGAACATCCCTCGAGTCCAAAAAGCATTGTTTATAAAACCTTGGCATATGGGCATTATAAGTCTTCCCCTCTTAAGAAATTTCATCCTCGAAATTTCCTATAGTCAGGTCGTAACTCCATTTCTTATTCCTTTACCATATTTCTATTTGGGTCATTTTCCATTAGTGTCCAACCTTCGTAACTTCATGCATCTAAAACTCTATAAGTACATTTTCAATCCTGTACTCTAGTAACTCCACTAGTCCAAATTCCTCATAAAGTGGGTGAAGCTCTCTCAGCCTCGTTGTAATATCATCACCTATCATTTCATTGCCCTTTCTTATTAGAGAAAAGACTAAACTAGGTCCTTTCACTACTCCTTCAATTTCCATACTTTATCCCCAATTACAGCACCAAGTACTACCAAAGTGTTCTTACATTTTCATCTTATGTCAATCTTTTTTATTTCACTTCACATTGTTTACATGGTCTCATTATTAAACATAGGTCTATAAGATCACCTCAACATTACAAGGTAATGTTTCTATTTAATTTTCCTATAGTACCCTTTCTTGATCAAGCTTTCATCCAGTACATTTAAGTGTTAGGTTATATTCTCCCTATTCTTATTTACCTTGATGACCCTTAGTTTATGTCATCTAAATTTCACCTCAACTAATTTCTCTGCTCATCTCACATATAGGCTGTATTATTCTTTTTTCATCACTTTGTCTCAGTTACTTCAGTTAATCATGTTTTCATTCTTTCCAGTATCCTAAAGTACCTTAATCTCTAGATTCCTTTCAAATGCCTATCTGTATTCTTTTAATCCATTAGCCACTTAATTCACATCCCTTTTTTAGTTCTAAAAAGGTAATTAAACTATCTAGATTTATTAGGAACCACTAACACACCTGTTATTACTTCATTTCCCTTATTCCCGTATAGGGTCCATACCTTTATACCTAAATCCTTTTCTATACTTATTCATTAGTATCAATACTAGCTTTTATCCTTTTTCCACTCATAGTTTCTTTATTACTCTCTCATTATTATAATCACATTGTACTTCTCTCTTGACATTCACTCCGTTAAGTCCCTTCAGTATCAACACTATCATCATGCCATGCTCAGAGTCTAAAACACATGCATCAAGTTTTCATCATAGAAAAACATGTCATGTATAATGCAAGTATACAAATGGCAATATGCACCCTAAGTTCTACAATGCGATGCCATGCAATACCCCAGGGCTAGTAATCAATACATCAAGAAAGAATAATAGTTCTCATCTTCAGGGACCTTGATAGCTAACCTCTATCCTCTGTTTACCTTAATTCCCACACTCTATGTCTTATGGTTCACCTACTACCCAGTAAGGTCTCACTTCTATTGTACTTTTACCTCATCAACTCTACTTTCCCACTTAACTCATACATTATCATTGCTCTTTAATCCAGTTATCCTAGACTTAAGTCCCATAACATTGATATCTTTCATAAATTGCCAGTAACTCCTTTAACGACTTTAAAACTATATGCAATTTAAAGTGCTTTATCCATACGTCACTCAATTTTCCACTTTCCTAGGTTCTAGAAACATTTAATCTCACTAAGTGTACTATATTAGTCATTCCTTTCACATTAATAACTGTATAATCTACCTTA
>CANXYI012157991.1:0-10932 GCA_948208565.1 Hura crepitans | reverse complement strand
ATTGTAATCTTTCTTGTATTTATTTCATTTATGTGACTTCAACTTTTAGTCTCTCTATTAATTGTCTTGTATTCTTTTTACTTTATATTTTACTCTTGATAATCCTACACAGTTATCCATGCTAGAATAATGGGACATATAACATGTAAGACACCGAAGTGTCTATATATCAAGTAACATATAAAGCACTATATGCCCAAATATGAGTATTATGTAAGGCACAATGTGCCCAGGTATTCGTGTAACATGTAAGGGCCCCATAACATGTAAGCACCAAAATGGCGATCAAATATTCTCTAATTAATCGGCCAACCTATCCTAACCGTAACTGTCTAGGTTATTAGGGTACATTTATAATTAAAGTTTATCAAGTTTAATTTTTCTTTCATGTATGTTTATAGTTAACTTCCTTGTACTCTCTTTTGGTTAATTTTGTTCTTGTTACATCTATGTATTTATTTATTTTTTCCTTTGAAACATTTCTTGTAAACATTTTTATTGGTCTCTCATATATTACTAATGACAAATGTTATTGTTCTCGTTCCATCTTATACTTTCATTTTTGTATACACGTATTCGTATTCAGTTTTACTTATTGACTCCTTATGAATTTAATTTAGTTCCTTTTTTTGACATCTATATATATTTATTTCTTTTTACTTTATACATATAAATTTATTAAATTATCATTTTCTCAATATATTCTTTTACTCATTATTTACTTCGACTTTTATTCAATTCATATAACTTTTCTTTAAATTCTTTAGGTATATTTTCTTATTATTTGCATATAAATTTTTGTATGGTGATTCTTATATTTCTTCCAAGTTGCTTGACCTTATATTATATTCCTGTTCATAATATTTCACATACTATTATCATTAATTATATCTTTCTATCTATATTATTTTCCATGTTAATGTTATTAATTATTGATTTCCATAAATTGCTTTTTATGTATCATGTCCAAATAATTACTCTTTTCTATTTCATATATTATTTTTAATTCCATGTGTTCTTATTATTTTTCCAACTTGATTTCTTTATCTTTAGTTTACAACAAATATTCATACATATATATTTCTATATTATTTATTTAGTCCATATATAATTTTACTCATATAATTTATCTCACTTTAATTCTTATTACTTAACCTCCACATGCTCTATCTTAATTCAAATTTTTTCCAAATAAAATTTATTCACGTTATTTTATTATTAATTAAAATCCTTATTCATTTACATGCACACATATATTCCATATTTCTTTTATTTCCCTATAATTTCCATATATTTTTATAATTCTTATTTTATTTTCCTCTTATTTAATCATTTACTTCATCAATTGCATTATATTACTTATTAGCGCATAAATCTTAAATTTTGTTACCCTTAAAGTTTGCATAATAACATCTAATGTCAATTTACTCTTTTACTTATATTTACTTTACTTCGATTAATTTTTCTAATTCCATCATATGATTTCATTTATAATACATATATTTTTCTTATCGTTTACATATTTATTTCTTGTCATATACATATATTTATTTTTATTTTGATCATGTAATTATTTCTTTGCTCTCAATGATTCACTTAAATTCTTTTATGTCTCATATATCACTTTATATATATATGTTCATATGCATATATTCTTATGTGACCTATGTAAATTTTAGGTATTTTATCCACTAGTGTATAAACTTTCCATGCTAATCTCAACATATTACACATACAAATAATTCTTTACCCCAAATATTTCACATATACTTCTATTTTACATATATAATTTTGCTAGACTATGCATATATATTCATGTAAATATATTTTTGTGCGTCCTATATACATTCCAAATATTTAGTCTTATATATATGGTGTTACATAACTATTCCAACCTACTAATCATCCAAATAAATCCTCTAAATTTAAAATCATGTAATTTAGGTGCTATAACTACTTTTTAATAATTTATAACTTATATACTATGTAGTTATAATCCCTTATCACTTGTATATAAGCTTTTCAAGCCTCTTTTACTATTTTCATGTTTTGGCTCAAATAAAGAGAAAGGTCTACCCTCATTTTACTATCATTTTTATCAATTTACTTATCAATTCCAACTTCAACTATAACAAATATACAAGTATATTCATTACTTCTACTTTATTTCCTTTAAGCATGCCAATAGGCCACATGGGAAGCTCCTATCCTTAATTTCTTCCTTGTCATTTCTATGTTCCTAATACCTTATTTAGACCCTAATTTCATGTTTACTTCCTCAATTTCACTTAACTAATCATAATATAAAAATTTACTAATTTCCATATACATATAAACATATAGTTTCATAGCAAAAGAATACACATATCTCTTTTTAGCTTGAAACCCTCCAAATCTTCATCTACATCTATTTACTTTCATCTCTTCATCATCTATCCTCTAAATCTTCATCTTCCTTAACCATTCCCTCACATAATTTTATCAAAATAACATTAATAACATATATTCTCAATCATATATTTAAATACCTATCAATATATCTCAATTAATCCAAAGAAAGTAATAAGGTTAGAAAAGGATCCACTTACTTGTATTTGGCTTTAACCCATGCATTCTTTTCATCCTTTCCTTTATAATTCTTTTCCATATAATAGAACTTTGAGGGAGTTAATGTTTAAGTGAAAAGAGCTCTCACTTTGGTTTAACATTTTGGTGTGAAATAGTAGGACAAAATGAAGGAATTTTGGACATGGGAAGGAGTATTGGTTTTGGCCATAAGAAGGAATGAGAGGGGAGGTGATGGCTGATTTTCCATATGAATAATTTACATTACTTTCATATTTATATTAATAAATCAATGGCTAGGATAAAAAGATAGACACATGTAAGGCCATAATCAATTCTAAATGTCCATATTTTTTTTACTTTTATTTATTTTCTTTTTGTTTGGATGGCTAAGATCTTATATGCCACTATTTTATCCAATGGCTAATTTTGCTTCCTACACAAAAATCTAATAATGCTTATCTCATAAATTTATCATTTTTCCTATTTAATTTTCTCAATTTATTTTTAATAGTTTCACTTATAAATAAATTATGGCACTATGATTTCATGTTCTTCTAATTATTTTTAGTATCAAGATGTGCAAGTCTCGAATTTTTTTAGCACATTTTCTGGAATTTTTGAATTTGCCTCGAAGGGTTATTGTTTATATATGACTATAATCTAGATTTCATTTTTGATTTTTAACCTCTTATATGACATCAAATATCTCTCAAATTACACCATAATTCATCTTATACTTTATACTATCATTTGGTCGAGTCAACTCTACTTGGACATGAGAAGTACTATTCACGGCCCAGGTGTCACTATTCATCAAAACCACCTCTCGAACCTTATTCTTTTCACATTTTCATGTTCCTCTCATGTTTAATTCATATTTCTTATTCCTTTACATGCGTTTCTCTCATCTTTGGGCCACCAAATATACATTTCTAATTTTGCCCTTCACTTTCTTATGCAATTTCCTTTTTGCCCTTTCGTAAATTTTTGCTCGATTGTTCACACCAACCGACTCTACCCATTTGTACATCTATTTTATTTCCCACTTTTTCTTTTAATTTTCAGTCTATCCTCATGTAAGTCAGATCGAAAGTCGGGGTCTGACAACCTTCCACTCTTTAGGGAATTTTATCCTTAATATTTCACTTGTATGCTTCCCCTCTTAGACTTTTAGGGTAACTATATCCTTTATTTTAATCTCTTTATCTAACATATCACATCACTATTCTATATGCTATCTTTACATTTGATAACAATTGATCTCCTTCTGCCCATTTATGGTTCATGTACTATTTAATTCCTTTCTCTATCTATTAAAATTAGTTTTACTTAGAGCTTCTATAACTTATTCCATATACAACTACTTCATTCTATGTCTGTATCTATTGCTTGTGTTTATCTCTGTCCATATGACTTATAACTTCCCTCCATTATGCAGTGTAGGTTTTAAGGATCTCTATGTTTAGCTTCTACGTTAACACTTCTATTACTTTATATCTTTATCAATAAGTGTCTAACCTGTAATCTTTTATGTTTACTTATAGGTCTCTAGATATCATTTTCGTTTATCTTATTCCTGTACTTCTTATAAAAGTTCCATATAGGTAGGCGAACGGGTCCTTGTGAGTGTCTCCAGCAGCTCAGCTACCACATAACGCAAGTATACACATTTCACACACATATGCAGTCATTACATACCCAAAAAGGCTTAAACCTAGGCTCTGATACCATCTAAAACTATAACACCCTTATTCCCAACCAATTTACTGGTTCAATTATTGTTCCTTTATCGTGTTATTTTTAACTTATATCTAGTTGTTTCAATGTAATTATACTCTTATAACTCACAGGGTATCTTATACCCAATTATTATATCCCACATACTCATATTATTCGCAGTTAATATACATGCAATTTAAGTAAATATTTCTATTCTCATTCAATACAACGTTCATATACAACATTTCTATTCATATACAAATATCCTAAACCTAATATTCATAAGCACAAGTTTACATAACTTTTACACATTTAGTACATATAAGAATGCTTCGTCATAAAAGGATGCTCGTAGTGGACTTATCTTACCTGTAAATCTATCACTTAGACTTCTAGTGTTGCAGGGACTTAACCATTACTTTGCTTAGACCAAACTATAACCTATGAATTAGCAAAAGTCAATGCACTGAGCAAACACTCAGTGGTGTATTCTAAAATTATGAATCATGCTTATGTATTCTTTACATTTAATTTTGATGAATCTATTAGAGTGTCACATCTAACTCTTTTAGTTGACTTATAACCTTTTCGTATGACTAATGTTGTTATCTTATAGTGAATCTTGTGACTTACTTATAACTTTCATTAATCTATTCTTATACAATTTTTATTCATGGTACCCGTCTACTTTTACTTATATTTTATTCATGTTTCTTCTATTCATCTTCTCTTATATGTTACTTATGTATTATATCCATTTACTTTTACTCATGTCTTATTTATGTTTCCTGTATCATTTTGTATATTCATTTATATATCTCTATGTATGACTCATATAGGTTGTATTACTTTTATCTTATACTATTACAAATAGTTATATATACAATTGTTAATTAGGTTTACTCATAATATGACTTTAGGTGACCTTATTATCTATTTTCAGTATAACTTTGTTCATTTAAAAATTCTTAAATTGTGATATAATATTTAAATTTTTTCTAACATTTAAATTTTATTTATTAAGTATGTGATCATCTTTATAATATCTTGTATTTGCGTAACTTATTCATTTCATAACAATTTTTATTCCATATAATACATCTATTTAGGTTTAAACATTGCAATCTTTCTCGTATTTATTTCATTTATGTGACTTCTACTTTTAGTCTCTCTATCAATTATCATATATTCTTTTTACTTTACATTTTACCTTTGATAATCCTACACAGTTATCCATTCCAGGATAATGGGACATGTAACATGTAAGACACCAAAGTGTCTATATATCAAGTAACATGTAAAGCACTATATGCCCAAATATTTGTGTAACATGTAAGGCACAGTTTGCCCGAGTATCCGTGTAACCTGTAAGGGCTCCATAACATGTAAGCACTAAAGTGCCAATCAAATATTCTATAGTTGATTGGTTAACCTATCCTTACAGTAATTGTCTAGATTATCAGGATAGATTTATAATTAAAGTTTATCAGGTTTAGTTTTTCTTTTATGTATGCTTATAGTTAACTTCCTTGTACTCTCTTGTGGTTAATTTTGATCTTGTTACATCTATTTATTTATTTATCCCTTTGCAACATTTCTTGTAAACATTTCTATTGGTCTCTTATATATTACTATTGACAAATGTTATTCTTCTTGTTCCATCGTATACTTTTATTTTGTTATATACACATATTCACATTTGTTTTTACTCATTTACTCCTTATAAATTTAATTTAATTCCCTTTTTTAACATCTATACATATTTATTTCTTTTTACCATACATTATTTACTTGGACTTTTATTCAATTCATATAGCTTTTTTTTTTAAAATTCCTTAGGTATATTTTCTTATTATTTGCATATAAATTTTTTTATGGTGATTCTTATATTTCTTCCAAAATTGCTTGACCTTATATTATATTCCTATTCATAATATTTCACATAATATTATCATTAATTATATCTTTCTATTTATATTATTTCCCATGTTAATTTTATTAATTATTGATTTTCGTAAATGGCTTTTTATATATCATGTCCAAATAATTACTCCTTTCTATTTCATATATTATTTTTAATTCCATATGTTCTTATTATTTTTTCAACTTGATTTCTTTATCTTCAGTTACAACAAATATTCATACATCTACATTTTTATTTTATTTATTTAGTCTATATATAATTTTACTCATATAATTTACTCACTTTAGTTCTTATTACTTAACCTCGACATGCTTTATCTTAATTCAATTTTTTTCCAAATAAAATATATTCAAGTTATTTTATTATCTTTTCTTTGATTTATTATTAATTAAAATCCTTATTCATTTACATGCACACATATATTCATATTTTCTCTTATTTCCATATAATTTCCATATGTTTTATAATTCTTGTTTTATTTCCCCTTATTTAATAATCTACTTCTTCAATATTTGCCTATTAAGTTATATTACCTATTAGCTCATAAATCTTATATTTTGTTACCCTCAAAGTTTCCATAATAACATCTAATGTCAATTCACTCTTTTACTTATATCTACCCTATTTCGGTTAATTCTTTAATTCCATCATATGCTTTCATTTACAATACACATATTTTTCTTATTGTTTACATATTTACTTCTTACCATATACATATATTTATTTTTATTTTGATCAAGCAATTATTTCTTCGCTCTCAATTATTCACTTAAATTCTTTTATGTCTCATATAACACCTTATATATATATATATATTCTTATGTGACCTATGTAATTTTTAAGTTTTTTATCCATTAGTGTATAAAGTTTCCATGCTAATCATAACATATTACACATACAAATAATTCCTTACCCTAAAATTTCACATACACTTTTATTTTACATATATCTTTCTATTAGATTATTTATATACCTATATTTTTATGTGTCCTATATACATTCTAAATATTTATTTTATTTATATATAGATATCTAGATTTTGGGCCTATGATGATAACCAGAGATAGGCTCAAGCAACAAGGCAAGAGACTTAGAGCCTTGATCCATACGAACTAACTCAGTACAAGTCCGCACTGACTTAATGCTACAAGGTTTGCACCTGCCAGCTTAGAATAGGAGGCCCAAGGCCCATAGTCTGTCCGGACAAGCCAAAGCCCATGTTTGCACGGACTACAATAGACTCAACCTAAAACTAAGCCTAAGGCCCATGAACCACCAGGGCGGACCCAAAGCCTAAATCTGCATGGACCTATCGCCAAAAAGCTTCTAGAAGCGTGAACTTCCTATTTAGACTCAAACTCCTAACCTTATTGGGATTTTGCCTCTTTTAGATAGGAAAGATGTCCACTAAACTTATAAATACCCCCTCTCAAGGGAGAATTAAGAAGGAAAATGGGAGAATCCAAACCCGCTGTTTTGAGAGTCTAGGTGTTGACTCCAAGTAGGAATCGATTTACTAGTCCTAAGCCTACACTAAAAATCTTTCTTTCCAAAGCCCAACATTTGTGTTGTTGCTTGAAGCTCATTCATAAGGTAAGATCTAAGGCCTCCTTTTGTATTATTCCTTCTATTCGTATTGTTTCTGTAAACTGATAATCTCTTGAGATTAATCGATATGTGAGGTGATTTTATGTAATCCTCACATCGATTATAGGAGTAGGTTATTTTTTTGAACTATTTTGATCATATGTAATTGCCCATTAAAATGATGTAATCATTATGTGATTAACACTCAAATTGCATAGACTTACCTTAACACATGATAAGGTTCACACGAACTTAATATTTAAATAAGTGAATGATTTGACATCCGTGCAGACTATTGTTTGATAACAATCTTTTGTTTACTTTTATACTATGCTTTAATGTATTCTGTTTACCATGTTAATAGGCATGTATGTTGTTATCATATTGTATGACTATTTTGTTCCTTAATATGCATACTGTTGATATTTTGGAATTCATGTGTGATCCGCATGGACTCCTTTTCACAAGGAATGTAGTTTGCATGGATGTATATATTACATGTATGTATATTCTATATTATGGTTCGCACAGGCTCCCTTTCACAAGGATCGTAGTCTGCACAAATGTATGTTTTGAAGAATATGTGTTTCAATTGTAGTTCGTATGGACTCTTTTTCACGAGGAGTGTAGTCTATACGAATATATATTTTATACATGCATATGTTGCTTTGTAGTCCGCATAGACTACCTTTCACAAGGAACGTAGTCTGCACGGATATGTGTTACATATGTATATATGTAGTCCGCATGCATATGTTCTGCACGAACTCCTTTTTATGATGATTGCAGTCCGCACAAACACATTTTAAATTTTGATTCTTATTAATATCAGTATTTATCTTTATGTTTTCCTATACATGATTAATCTGCCATTCTCTTATTCATAATCATTATTTGTGCATGTATCATGATCTTTCATATTTGCGTTACACATGTTGTTATCATTCTGTTTGATGTTGTTATTAGGTCCTCATGAACCTTTGCTTGTATTGCTAATCATTTTCCTTGAGTTGCGTAAGATTGGCCATTCTCACTAGATATGAGGTCCGGACAGACATATTGTTAAGACATATGTAGTCTACACGAACATAAATCGGAGGCCATACTGAGTTCGCACGAACTTGCTAACGTAGAGATGGTACCAAATAGCCTATTTTTTATTTGTTTATTTGGTTTTGTACCTTTTATTTCTCTTGATTATTTTGGATTGTAATAGTTAGATTAATAACTTGTTTCACACACTAAAAGCCTAACCTCACATCAAAGGTTTTCTATATAATTAATTGGTACTTTTTAATAAAATGGTTTGAGTTTTCCTTAATAAAAGTCATATAAAAATGTATTTTAATAAAGGCCAATCTATTACAGATGGGAGTTGGGCAATTATTGCCAATTTCTATGGAATTACAGGTAGTTGTCAGGTTAAGTAACAATTAATAAATAACCAATTTGTGGATGCTCAAATTACACTCGTGCTTATTGTGTGCTTTGAATATTGCAATTTATTTTCTCTAAATAAAAATATGACGTGTATGTTTTAATTAGAATGCTTGCTTACATAATACGAGATTAATAAATGTTAGAATATAAAGGAAGGTATATTATTAGGGCGTAAATAAGATATGATTTCAAATTCTTTCTAGGCAAAAGATCAATGGTCTTAGTGTAGAGCCAAATGGCGACTCCAAACACGTACTACCTCGTCCTTAGTTAAACAACATAAAATCTATAGTGGGGACTCCACTAGGGACTAAGAATTGAATCCGAAAGTGACCAAATAATATATCTTCTAATATTCTAATTTTTATCGATCCCATACATTTCATTTCTATGTAATCTATGTCCTTTTTTTTACCTTGGATGGTGTTGCAAACCATGAACCCATTTTTCATTCAAGAATGGGAGATTGTTAACATATCCATCACTCAAAAGCCTCATGCCTTGGAGTATATGAAATGGTGAACTAATTGATCACTATTATCCTTAATTAGAAAGACTCATTAAGAAGGAATCCCGCTTGTAGGAACCATAAAAGCCTTTTCAAATCAAACCATAAAGCCCATATAACTAAGCTTAACAACTTCTCCCAGGTTCTATGACCCCAATTGTTTACGATTGCATTATGATTACTATATGGGCCTATTATATTTAACCTTATTTGAAATGGGGCCAGGCCTATTATGCCTTTTATCTGGAATAGGCCCAACCTAATATCACCTTAAACAAGACTTAAATGTATAGGCCACTATTTTTGCATGTGAGAGGTTATTGGGCCTAATTAGACCCATAATCGAATCTATGCATCCCCCCATGATACTTAGGTAAGCTTACCTAGGAAGAATTGCTAAAACCACACGTATGGGAGTAATAAGGCTTATTGCTTGTGTTTTTCCTTGTACACCTAACATGTATCCTTTTTGTGTTTATATACACATGTATAACATTGGACTATACTTACTCTATGACATAAACCTTTTGCTTTCATGAGAACTCACACTCTGTAAATATACATTGTAACATATTTATCCTTATATAAGCTTTTTCTATTCTATGCATCCATGTAACAATCCGGTACACATGCATTAATACACTTCACACTAGCACATGACACTATTAATACACTTCACACTAGCACATGACACACTAACCATGCATTAAAGGTTGCTATCTTGTAAAAATTCATGCATCTTGTAATCTCATTCATATATTAACTATCCATACCATGCATCCACACATATGCATACATCATATTTATTCCAGAAGCATAAATCATACATAAGGCACACGTTACATGCATCATCTTAGACAATTCATGCATCATCATTAACCCTTTGTTTTGCAGCCACTATTGATCCATCTACAACCTACCAAAAGGAGCAATCATGTTTGGAGATGAATTAGTAACAAGGGCTATGCTAAATGAGATCCTTCAAGATATGGAGAAAAGGATGATGGCTGCCATGACTAATGCACTGTCAAGTATGCATGTCTAGTGAGATAAAAGCCAACCTTCTGTTATTGACAATGGTAAGAAAGAAATGACTGATGACCAAGTTTTCAACAAAGAGATACCACTTGTTAAGCCCAGATACAATAAGGTCCCACCATCAAAGTATGATAAGAATGATCCTATA
>CANXYI012157835.1:0-10767 GCA_948208565.1 Hura crepitans | reverse complement strand
GCAAGTTACCATCGAACACTATGGATGTTCGTCTCTTCTATATATATATATATAAACTATCGGAATGATCTCTCTGCTTTATAGTTTTTTGTTTAAATGGCCAGAAAAACAAAAGAATTAATCTACAATACGTTGGGGATAAAGCTGTTTTTCCTTTTCTAAAAGTATATTCTCATATGGTAATTCTGAACTTCCGCTCACCCCATGTTACGTGTTCTTAATTTCAGCCCCCTTGGCACGGAGAACCCATAAATTAAAAATAATAAACTCATCAAAACAAGGAACAAGTTTCACTATCGCATCCCAAACACTCAGCCTATCCTCTCTTTTCGCCATCACTCCACCCTCATCCTCCTAACTAATGTTTAATATTTGTGCATCTAGTTGTCTCAAGTCAAATCCCTACTTATAAATCTTCTCAACTTCTTTAAGCCATCAGAATATGGAGACTGTCTCCCCTGAAGTTTGAATCCCTTGGAGGAGATTCTAACGGCTACTATATATATATTCATCATCGTGACTTGCACATTGCCGGAACCACACTTCCAAAGCCAGTGCATTGGAAAATGGAAACTCGGACAAGCTTTGAGACTATGCCACACTCAAATTTCGCTACTACGTCCTCCCACTGTTCCGTAGAACTCGTCAGAACCTCATATCAGCTCGAGGCTACATTAAAGCAGGCTAATCGCAGTGCAAGCCAAATCTGCTGTAGCAACACTTATTATTTTAACTTAGACAGTCCAGTCCAATTACACACATACAAATAAAGGATATTGCATTGCAAATGATCTGCTCAAGCTGAGTTTGGTACAGCTATTAAGTTACTCCATTTTGACATGATGGTCACAGATTTAAACCCTTAAAAAGCCTCCTTGGACAGCAACAAGCTCGGCGCATCATTCCGCCCTTTATTGAGAAGAGTTAAACATACTGCCCTTCCTCATAGTATTTATCCTTCCAGCTCTTGGTCTGGCCTCACCGATTCATTCTACGGAGAAAAGACAAGCATAACTTAATAGTCCAATCATAAGCATACACACGCAAATGCACACAGATAACGGTCAAGCACCAAGTGCTCCAGAATTCATTGACCATGCTGCCGACAAAGAGAACAAGAATCGATTTTACCAACCTTAATACATATGTAGATGTAATGGACATCAGGGTTCTTTCCCAGTGCAGCTTCCACCAAGCTACCATCATCATCAAGCGGAACAGGATTTGTCAACTCCCACACTGGATGTTCGGAAGCTCCTCCTGACAAAAGCTTCTCTGTACCATTAACAACATCCAAAAGAGTTCAAATTACTTGGTTGCCTTATAAGAGTCCAGGAAGAAAAGGATTCAGCAGTTGAAAATTAAGCAGGAAACATCTAGTTCGGCTATCATATGATAATGAATGCATGAGAGATGATGGCATGCAGTAATTTTCCTTGATAGGAGGGTCACAGGCATTAGAAACTTCTGCAACCCAGATTATATCTATCTCATTTGCATATTTCTAAAAGGGTGTCTACATTGCATGAAAAGGTTAAGTGGCTCAAGTTGAACCCAGGCACTCAATTATGCTGCACATGGAAAGCCATATCAGAGCCACAAAACTTGAGGTCACTCCCTCCAATGCTGTTGTAAAATATAGAACAGCATTTTCTTTTCAACTTATATGTTAAATTTAGAGCAAAAAGACAAGATCCATGGAATTGCCAACTGTTTCTTCTTTTTTCCTAATGAAAAGAGGGGGTCCAAATGTGTATCCTGAGATAGGGGCAACACTGAATATTGATTATGGAGATAGCAACTAATAACTAGTAAAGGGGTATAGCACACCTATGACATGAAGTTTTATCAGCCATGAACATGACTCTCTCAATAACCTAAGGCGATATACTGGAGCTCCATATGTAACCTGCCACATTAGCAAGGCTAGTCAAAGCAAGCAAGTGAAAAGGCAAATAGATGCCATGTTTTAATTGTAAGAATTCATGAAAGTAAATGAACTTACTAAGATATATACTCCTTTATCCTTGAGGACCCTATAGTTTGTTATCAACTGCTTCAATATATGGTGAACAGATCAAGAAGAAAAACAAAAATAAAATTGTTAAAGAACTTCAAGTGTTGTTTATAGTTTATTATTTTACCTCCAAACTTCTTCAAGCATCTTGGCAGAATTCTGTCGCGAATTATTTCCACACTGCAGAGACAATTGCAGGTCCAAGTAAATTGAAAAAACTGATGGTTCAAGCAATTAAATATTGGTAGAATTGCGAAGAAATATAGCAATACTCACCAAGAGGGAGTCTAGGGTCCCTGATAAACCAATGTGAAACAAACATGAACACCACTTCAATGATCCATTTCAGCCATATTCAATCCAAAAGTGAAGAATAAAAAAAGAAGAAAGGAAAAACGTAATCAGAAGTATACCTTTATCAATAACAGCGTCAAAAGAACCCGTTTGAAAGGCACCCATATCTCGGACATCCATTTGAATATCTGCATAGTTGTCGATGAAAGTAATGTATCAGTAACTATAAACATGATAAGTAACTTCCAAAATGTTAAAAACAAAGTCAGTTAATCCGTGATATGGAATAAATACATTTCAGTTGGGGGGTGTTTGAATACTTGTTCCGCATAGCTTCAATAACCACAGAGGATATATCAACATTCACCACATCCTCATATCCATCATCCACCATACCTTCGCTAAATGCTGCATTCACGTTTTGAAAATAGCTCATATAAGCGAACGATCTTCAAACTTTAAAAATGATAAATAAAAACACAATCAATTTCGAGACGAATCAACATTCAACAGTGGGATAAATTACAAATTGAAAGCTTTTTATGGAGGGATCTGAGAAAGGAGTTGGTGATGCGATTTTATAGATTAAAGAAAGAGGAAAAGAGAAAGGAATGCACCTGAGTTGCCACATCCAACGACGAGGATTCGAGGATGGAGGTGGCGAGGGATGTAGAGATTGATAAGAGGAGCCAAGGAAGGGTACTTCTGGTACCAATCGAACGGCCCTGATTCATTGGCGTACCTATTGTCCCAGTACCATGGCTCACCGTATGCCTGCGTCGACGTCCCCATTGTCATCTCTGTCCGACTCTTTGGTTCGGCGTTCTTCTCCGTGATTAACTAATTAACTAATTTTCAGACGCAAAGCACGCAGACAGTCTTTGCTTAAAAGAAAGTGATGGGCTTTATTGTCATTTCAACAAAACGTCATGACGCGTTCTAACCTGCAACGGCGCCGTTCTGCCGTCCGAGTGCAAACTAAAACCTCTGCTTATATGGCAGATCGGCAACAAAATTTTCACATTCGATTGTACGAGCGAGTTGTAATAGCCGTCTTTGGATTTGATGGTGCATCTTTGATTATTTTTGCATTTGCTGGTGGATAGGCGCGTGAAAGATGGACATAATCTCCCAATTACAGGAGCAAGTGGATACAATTGCTTCACTTGCCTTTAATACCATTGGGACGCTGCAAAGAGATGCTCCTCCGGTTCGTCTATCTCCGAATTATCCTGAACCACCGGCCAATCCTACGGAGGATTTTGCTGAGCAACCCAAGTTAATGAGTGCTGCTCTGGTCAAGGCTGCTAAGCAGGTTCTACTGTTCTAATTGAATAATAACTTATTATTTTGGTTTCTAATTGAATGACTGAGAAAGCTGTTATTTTTATGATAGATAAACCCATAGCTTCTCATCTTTCTAGGTTTGCTGTTTAGAAATTAAACGTACGTTTAACCTTCTAGAATAACTAAGAACTGTATTAGTGTATTTAATAATCATTACAGTTTCTGTTTCCCATAACAACGATCAAGTTTGCTAATTGCCATTATAATATTGACCCCTAAGGATTTTTCGTGTTGAAGTCTTCTTGAATGAAGCTTCAACCAAATATATGACTTTTTACTATGATCTATCTGTTAATACTTGTGAGGTCTTGTTGCATATGTGTACGGGCCCCAACTTGCTCTTTGAACTGAGAGGCCACATTCTCGTCATTTATTGCTAGAGACCAAACTTGTGATTCATCATCATATTGTTTTAATCTTTCTATTTAACTCACTACTGGATTTTACTTCCGTAGTTTGATGCTCTGGTGGCAGCACTTCCATTGGCTGAGGGAGGTGAAGAAGCTCAACTGAAAAAGATTGCAGAGTTACAGGTGCGGACTCAGCAGCTTTGCTTAACTCAAGATCCATTATTTTGTTTTTCGTCTTGTTTTTAATAGCTTTTTTGTGATCTATGGTCCAGGCTGAAAATGATGCCGTAGGACAGGAGCTCCAAAGGCAACTAGAAGCTGCTGGTAATACTTACTGTTACATTTGTATTACTTTTTGCAGAAAGCAGTATGATCAAATCTCAATTTAAGTTTTCTGTCTAATAGCACAGCCATAACTAACAAAAAAACAGAAACAAAATGTATAGATGACAAAAATTCATGCTTTATTGGACTGTGGAAAAAACTACTTCTTATATTATTGGACTCGGGAAAAAAACTACTTATATGTGTTGTTTCATATGGTATTTTGTTCTCATCTATGCATATGACATAGGGAGGTATCTGCTGGGGTATGGTTGCCCATCTGTGTGTGTAAGAGGAAAGAAGAGAAAAAAAAAAGTGAGAGACGTTCACTTCATGTGTCCTTAGAGATAGCAGATGACTAAACAATCAAATGATGCATCTCATTTGGAAATTTCTGTTACAATGGGGATGTATAGGATTGGCAATATTTTGAAAGAAAATTCACTGGCAGCCTACAAGAAAGAGATCACTCTTGTTTTAGTGTTTTCTTTTGTTTTTTGTTTTTTTATCCCTTTTCTGGGGCATTAACTTCTATAGTTACTCATTCCATAGTAGATGTAATCCACTATTAATTTCATTGTGTTTCTGTTGTAGAGAAAGAATTGAAGCAGGTTCAAGAGCTCTTTAGCCAAGCGACAGATAATTGCTTAAACTTGAAGAAGCCAGATTAATGATGGTGCACTGTGTTCCTGGCTGGGAGGGATAGACAATCGAACCACTGCTAGGTGGTTACAACAACTTACAAGGGAACAATTAATGAAGATGGCTAAGTTGAAGTTCAAGTAGATTTAAATATCAATGATCAATCATTTAAAGTTTATCCAAAGATTTTCTCTCTTTGCTAGGAGGATACCATCTGTAAAGAGATGCTGCAAGTGGTGGAAGCTGGAATGATATTTTGTTGTGCGTAGAAGCAATCTGTGCACTGCTAAATCATGTCAGACCGCCTTATTATTTATGATCTGTATGTTCTGACTAGTGCCACGGTATGTTAAAAAATGCCAAGTGCTGTGAGCAATCTGTGCACTGCTAAATCATGGCAGGCCGCCTTAGTATTTATGATATGTATGTTTTGACTAGTGCGATGGTATGTCCAAAAATGCCAAGTGCTGTGAGCAATCTGTGCACTTCTAAATCATGTCAGACCGCCTTATTATTTATGATCTGTATGTTCTGACTAGTGCGATGATATGTCCAAAAATGCCAAGTGCTGTTCACCCACTGCATTTTCAATCTCCAACAATTTTCTTTGTTCTTGTCATTTTCTTACCAAACTTGTACCTCGGAGATTATTTGGTTTTTCAAATAGAAGTGGGGCAGTTGTTTGGCTCCCAAGAGTTAGATCAACCTGTTTGGTAAACAAAGGGAAAAAAATAAACGGATACCAGTACCCAAAAGCCCAATTTTTGGGTAAGATCATGGTCATTTCCGCTTTTCGGCATCATAGACACATGCTTCAAGTTAATGACTGAGAAGTGCTAGAAAATAGGAATAGCGGTCTGAATAACAGTTGGAGCCCTTTTTGAGCTATTTAAGTCATGCTGGCAGTTGACAACATCCACTGTTGGCTATTGTAGTCATACTGGCAGTTGACAGTTTTGCAGTCTTGCTCTAGCATTGTGGAGTCGTCAGATGAAAAGAATAAATTAGATTCGCCCGATGATTGCAAGTTGATAACCGACTGGGCCTATATGTATAAAAGCACCTAATGAATCATCCTAGAGATTAGTTTCTTTTGAAGTTCATAGGCAAATCCAGATTATACGTCCTAAAAATACCAGTAAAAAAAAATTATATCGGAAGGGCATTGGGTTTAAGCCTATTACAAGAAAACCTATTCTAAAAAGCCGAAAAAGAAGATATTCTGATGCATATGCAAAATTGTACAACTATCTCTTCTTCTTTCCACCCTTCCCGGACTTCGATGGTCCAGCATTTGACGTGGAAGCAGACTCCTGCTTCTTAGTCCTTCCAGGATGCCTAGGTACCAGCTCTGCAACACGGAGCATCAGCTGTTTTCCTGCAACATAATCACTACTAAGTATTGACAACAGCTTTACACCAGCTTTCAACTAATGCTTATTCGCCATTTCTTCATCATCCTTTATCTTCAATTAGATATGATGCCAAGTATGCAACACAACTACACATCTCATTCATTTTACTTCCAATTCCCTATGAGTAACACCCAAAATTTTGTGATATGAGTTCTTTGGTCAATGTATAATCAGCAGAAGAAAGAAATGCGCAGATACAAGAATGTGATACCCACTAACCTATGATAATTCATATGAAAGATTTGACTCTTAAAGAATTATACGTTATGTAATAAATCACAAGTCAACTGCATATTAAATGCCGATTACTTTGAATACAAGGAAGCAGCACTTTAGGTGGGGTTGACTGGATGTATGTGTACCACTGTTTGAAGGCTCTTTTATATACAGTCGCCCGCGAACTGACTTAGGAAATGACGCACAATTCATGTCCCTCGAAAATTAGAGCCACATATAATATCAACATGGCATCTGTGCCATTTGCCTTTTGTTTTAATGATAACCATGAAAAAAAAAAAAAGGAAACTGCACATCTTGGATAGTAATTCCCCCATTAAAGATCAATGTGATTTCTTTTAGAAACTGGAAGGAAAGAAGCCATTACAGTCCACATGTTCTTTTAATAAAGCTGCCAAGAAAAAAAAATGACATACAGCACTTATACACCCAACCATAATATCTTCAGGAATGAAAATTCAAGAAGAGGATTCATAAACTTGAGATCGAAAAATGCAGGTTTCAACCCCAGAGAAGTATACCGATAAACAAAAGGCAGATACCCCATATCACAAAAAGATAATAATATACAGCATAAAATGCGAAATAAATATTCTAGAAAATGCATGCACTTAGCGAATCACAAAACGGGATAATATATCGAAGGGACTACCATTCACATTACTGCCTATTTCATAAACAAATCCCCAAATATATCTCTTACTGTAATTCTTGGAAAGATCCATCGTAGTAGCTTAACAGCTTACTCAAAACGTTTAGGAACAAAATCCATTTACATCATAATATAGTGAACTTGCGAAAATTTTAGGATAATAGCAACAATAACAAGAAACTGTACTCACTACTAGGAATAGCTGGATTGTACAAAGTCCCGTCTTCCCTCTTCAGCAATACCCTCACCCTCCCTATTTGCATGAAATCACGGGGATATGCTTTGTCAATCTACATAAGAAAAGAAATACAGCGAGTCATGTGAACATTAACAGCCACTACCCCTGTTAACATAAGCATCGATATCGTGGATTTGAACCTCAATGGCAAAAGAGAGTTTGAGACGGCTGCAGCAATCACCAATCTCAACAGGAGTTGGGTTTTCACAAGGTTTGCTCACACAGATTTGTCTACCCTCTGCTACGGTCTTCTTAGAATTTATATAAACGGGATACAAAACTACCCATTTCTTTATATTGGGGACACTTTTAGTTGCTTGTAGTTGCCATCTCTCTTGTTGAATTTCTGCAGGAATTAAACTCATTTATGTATATCCAATGGCTGGAATCACTGTTTTACAAGATTTTGAAAGAAAAATAAAAATATGAACTTGCAGATAAGAGGATTGTAATTTCAGATATTGAAGCTCTAAACTACAATTGGTAGGCATGTGACACGAATATGAGAGAACTGGTCAATATTTAGGTGAGATCCGATAGCAGGACATTGCAAGGGAACCACTGATTGTAAAAAGGCACCCTTTCAACAATATCCAAGCTATAAGTATATAACGCGCCATCATTTTTCAATTTTTACTGTGCTTCCATTTTATACCCTTTGATCTCACCATCAAGCGCGAAACGATATCGTTTTATAAAAGCGCAAGTAACGCAAACAGGAGAAGAGCCGACTCGCATTCACCTCACCTACCTATCAAATCTTCGTAGGACTGCTAGCTTTTCTGTACAAAGATGGAGATCACAGCGAAAGAGGAAGAGCCAATGTAACACGAATTGATGGAGCAACAAATTTGCTTCGATTGCCTCCAACAACAAATCAAGTCCGATTTCTCGGATCAACTTCTCTTCTGCTATGGCCTCTCTGATTCTGCTCTACCTATCGGTTCCTCTGCCGTTGTTCAGGTTCGCGCCCTTCTCCTCCTCTTGCTGTTTACCGAAACATTAGGATTTTTTCTTTTTTATTTACGTGTTCTCTGACTCTGCTCTCCCTATCGGTTCCTCTGCCGTCGTCCAGGTTCGCGCCCTTCTCCTCCTCTTGCTGTTTACCGAAACATTAGGATTTTTTCTTTTTTTATTTACGTGTTTGTTTGTTCTATTTGAGTTGTGGCAGGTGCCAAATTCTAACGGAGATGCATCAACTTCGGCATCTCAGTTCATCCTGGACCGGTTAACGAGTCACGGTCACAATTGCTTGGCTAAATACATGTAATTTTTTCCCCCTTACTGGTGACACTTTTAGAGGTTTCAAGAACTTGTTCATCTTAACCTCCTAATTCTGTCCCTTTTTTGGATTAAATTAAGACCGTAGAGAGTGAAACTGCTTTTACTGACTTCGTAAGTCTAAGGTGTTCTTTGGTTTGGAGTCCACAGTACCCTTTGAACCAAAAATTTGGCGAGCTGCATTAACTATTTAAATAATATGAGTATTATTTTTCAAAGCATATATGATAATAATGAAATATCATCGGTTTAGAGGAATCAAAAGAATGGAATGCTAGCTCTGGCTTCACACACGCACACACACACACACACACACACACACACACATATATATATGTTATTGAAAATGTGAACTAAATTCAAATGAATGCGCCTTCTTTTTGGCAGCGAGGGATGTACAAGAGAAAATGTTGTAGGTGGAGATATTCATGGCATTGGTGATATTTCTTTGTATGAGGTAAGGCAAGATCCAGCCAAGGTCAGGGACACAAGTGCCAGAACAAATGTAGCAGAAACTCTGATTGCTGATGGAATAGAATTTGTAAACCCTATTGGATCTGAACGTTCTACCTGTTTTCATTCTAGCAGGTTCCCATGTTACCGTACAATCAGTGCATTGACCTCAGTTGCTCATATTGACATTTGTTCCTATACCACATTTGAAAGGCTTGTTTCTGCTTTTTCTTCTGGGTGTCTGGAATATCATGTATTGTCCTCACTGAATCTCCTGATAGAAGGAAAAGCCTCAGGGCGAGACAGCATAAATTTTCTTCGTCTTCTTGGCATACCATCATTTGATGAGAGTAGCATCCCTGGCTGCATAAGGCATCCAAATATAGCTCCTACTCTAGGATACCTTAAGACATCTGACCATATTTACTCAGTTCTTCCAAAAACTCCATATACCTTGGAAAGTATTTTGCATTATTGCCCCAATGTTTTAAAGTCTGAGTGGCATATAAGATTTTTGCTGTATCAGTTGCTGTCTGCCCTTGCTTGCTTACATGCTTTGGGCATTTCCCATGGTAATATACATCCGTCTAATGTAATGCTGACAAATTTATGCTGGTCTTGGTTACGCATTTGTAATAAGCCAAAGTCTGGATGTAATTTAAATTCAAGAGATGGTGAATTTAGACCTCTTGCTGCCTCTGCAAGAATATGTTGCCACATGGATGGCTGTTGGTCTCAAGGACTCTATGCAGATTTGAAGCTTTCCCCATCTGTGGACTGGCATTTGCAATTTGATCTGTGGTGGAAGGGAGAGCTGAGTAATTTTGAGTATCTGCTCATCTTAAACAGATTGGCTGGGAGAAGATGGGGAGACCACATGTTTCATACTGTAATGCCATGGGTAATAGACTTTAGTGCAAAACCTGATGTGAAATCTGACTTCGGATGGCGGGACTTGAGCAAAAGCAAATGGCGGTTGGCAAAAGGAGATGAACAGTTGGACTTTACCTATTCAACATCTGAAATACCGCATCATGTATCAGATGAATGCCTTTCTGAATTAGCCGTCTGCAGTTATAAAGCTAGGAGGTTACCTTTGAGTGTTCTGCGTCTGGCTGTTCGTTCAGTTTATGAACCTAATGAATATCCATCTAATATGTTAAGATTGTATCAATGGACACCCGATGAGTGCATTCCTGAGTTCTACTGTGACCCTCGAATATTTTATTCTCTGCACTCTGGTATGACTGATCTTGCAGTGCCTTCATGGGCAGGTAGCCCAGAAGAGTTCATTAGCCTGCATCGAGATGCTTTAGAAAGTGACAGGGTCTCATGTCAAATTCATCATTGGATTGACATTACCTTTGGCTACAAAATGTCTGGCCCTGCTGCTGTGGCTGCCAAGAATGTCATGCTGCCTTCCTCACAGCCCACAATGCCGAGGTCAGTGGGACGTCGTCAGCTCTTTACTAAGCCACATCCTGCACGTCTAGGTTCTGCAAGGAAGAAGCACAATA
>CANXYI012157787.1:0-13136 GCA_948208565.1 Hura crepitans | reverse complement strand
ATGTGAAAGTTCATACCTAATGTAAAACAAAGGAAGAATAATGTCATAATCTAATCTAGTTATTAGTTTTCATAAATGTTCACCATATAGTCCTTAGTTCACCTCTATGCTATTTTTAAGCCTCTTAAGCTTTTAACCATACCCCATTTCCAAAATTCTTGAGTTACTATCAAATAGAAAACTTACACTAGCTGAGCCTTTTAAAAAATTTAAGGATTTGTTTCTCTAAAGTAGTAAAATAAATTTGCCTTCCTTAATAATAACTTAATAGTATTAATCTTTAGCTGATTGAAGCCTAATTATAAATAAATCCATTCAACCTTTTAAATATAATTTAAGAGTTCATTCTTTTTATTGTTTAACCAACCATGTTTCTCTTATTAGTGAGTATGGTTAATTCCCATCACAAGTTTCAAGGAAAAGAAACAAAAATGGAGCATAACGATTCTCTTCTCATATAATGTTTATATAAAGTGCTAATTATAATGAGCACCAAATCTTACATCCTCGAAATCTCTTTCCTAAATCTCTTGTCACTAACTAAGGCAAAAGGTTTAAACATAATATAACAATTTACTAACTCTCATCTTTTTTGTTCAATTTGATTCCTACATTAACATTGAAGCATTACATAAGGGTTTCATTCCTTTGATAAATTTCCTTAAAGTTTCTTTAACCTACTTTTAGCATTAGGAATCCTTTTAACGTTAGCAGTGGAACCCTTTCAACATTCTTGTGTTACCCCCCTTTGTTTACAAGTATTGTTTATTCAAATACAAACATGAGTTCTATGTAAATGAAAGCAATTCATGCAAAATTGTTCTTAGTTTATTGTCTCATAAGTTCCCATTTGATCAACTTTTTATAATCCATTTTTGTAATACCCAAAATAAATAACAAATAATAATAATAATAATAATAATAATAATTGGCAAATTTGTATAAGGCAACAAGGCTAAAATTGTAATCGCAAATATTAAACAAATAAAAATATAATTTTGCATTATAAAAATAATTTAATTAGAGTTATAAACTTGATGAGATATGGATTATTGGATGGAGGCTAAGAAGTAATCCTAACCATCTATCCAAGGCCATATAAAAGAGGGAAAATGAATAATAGAGAAAAAAATTGAATGTAAATCCTTTCTCTACAACTCACAAAAAGAACACAAATTGTTCTCTTTTTCTTCCTCTTACAATCTCATCAAGGGTAAATGATTCTCCTCTAATTTATGTGCATTTTAACTAGTTTCGGCTACAATGATGAATTATTTTGTTTATTTATATTTATGAAATGTTGTTTATGCTGGAAAAGAAGAAAGGGGAGAAGATTCAAGGGCCATTTCAAAAGGGAAACGCATTGTTAAAGCCTAAAACGAGTGTCTTTGTATCCTATAACCATTTTCAGAGTATATGCATAACCCAGTTTCATGATTTTCTGCTATTAGTTGGTTGAAATTGTATCTTAGGATTCATAATTCTATTTCTCCAAAATTTTTGAAATTCATATAATATTTGTTACATGTTTTTTATGTGCTTTTTGTGTGGAAAATGTACTAAAAATTATGTAAATTGATTAGGAACAAGTTTGGGTTGATAATTGCATGATTTAGATCGAATTGAATGAGATTTTCTAAAAAAATCCATGCTAAATATCATGTTTTGGAATTGGTTATCTGTAGGCCTTACAGTCGTGACCCCTATTAACACTGTGAATAGTCCTTGGTGTTTCAAGGGATTCATGATCATGACTCATAAGGACCCACAGTTGTGACCCCTCTATAATATATGAGAATGTGAGCTTTTTAACATAAAATTATTATTTTTTAAAAGAGGTTTTCATGTGCAATTATCACTAATGTTTCCAAAACCAAATTTGGCATGTTTTTCAACTAAATTATCAATAAAGTTAAATAATATTTACACGAGTGAATAAAGGCAAAAAAATGAAAACAAGGGCAATTTATGTGTGCAAAAATGAGTCAATTTTGTGTACTTGTGAGTACAATCACTTTATTAGCTATCTTGAAGCAACTTGTGTGCACTAAATTGGATACTAATATACAACATGTGATAATGCTTACGATATATAAGATGAGTAATGAACCCATAACATGAATTAAAGTATATTTGTTTACATGGCATGAGAAATGACTATCACATATAAATGGAACTATATGCATGATAAGTTATGGCATGTAGTTGAACGAGTATGTGAAACACCTGAGCTTTTAAGCTATTAAGACAATAGTAATTAGACAAGTGGCCTAGAAAAGGTATATTGTTATACAATTGATTGTTGAAATGAGTTGAACACTTAATAAACCCATATATTCTTAGACTAGTAATAGTGTTGGGATACATTAGCATGCTAATAAAGTATTAGCAGTGTTGGTTTTCTCGTGACAAACACAGCAAAAGTTTTAAAATTTTTGAGAAAACTAGCCATCGACAATGGATTTAAAAGACACAAAATTCATCAACAGTTAATAAAGCAATGTATCGATATTTACGTTTATCAATTAATGCCGTAAATTCCTTTCAATTGCTCTTGTCACCAAGTTGTTGCAAACCATAGTGATTCTCACTGGGCACACCTTCAAGGTATCCACATAAGAAGTGAAGGAAAATAAGGTACATGAATTGCCAAGGGCCAGTAAGCAATTCGTGTGGATGAAGAAAGCAAAAAAGAATCTGTGTGTGTAGAGAAATTGTTCTATACATGTTTTGCAAGGACTGGTAGTTCTATGGAGGCTATCAATAAAGGTGTATTTATACTCTTATAAAACCTTTTTTAGGTCAGATTTTAAGTCTAAAAATCTATCCTAAACTCAGCCTAGAGGAGCCCACAAAATGGGCTTCTAAAAGTCCTATGCACATAACCTTATTATTGGGCCTATACGTATACTTTTGTGCACTTCCTAGACTGATCCTTTTAAGGCTCAGTAAGGACCTAATTTTAATCATCTTATAGTTTGATTTTAGGCCCTCTTAACATTTAAAATTTCCATAAAATTAGACCCACCATTTGGTCTTAATAGGGCCTAATTTCTAAAAACCCTAATTTTAGACCATAAACACTAATTAGGCTCCAAGCCTAATTATTCATTATTTATTTTAATCATATCTCATATCATTAAACCATTCAAAACTCATTTGAATTTTCTCAAACTCCTTTTGTGTGTGACCCTATAGGTTTTTTAAGCACATTGACAGTATATAGTGAATTAGAGTCATAGTTAAACTAGGACTCTTGTGGTTCAATCTAATTGAGCCTACAATTAATTCCCAATTAATAATTCACTTGTGTACAAATCTTGAGAGATATCTAGCCAAACATCAATACTACCCAAGTGTTAGATAATCAAGTGGTTTACCCTTCTATATCTAGTTACAGTGCAATTTGTCCTTTCATAACACTTCATCTCATTTAAGTTTAAGTATGGATTTGTGTTAACTCAATACTTAATTAAGTATGCCCAATTAAGCCCCAAATATGTTAATTCCAATATTTACATACTTATTCCCAAAATGCCTTTGTGAATCTCATTCACACTTGATTTTCACTTTGACTAAATACTTTTGGAATGAAGACATATTAAAACTATAAGAAAAACTCCCCATTATAATTTGGGTTAGTGAATCCCCTATTGATCACTCAACTACTTTTAAGTATCTTGAGCTATACCCAATCATCTAGCTATGTATACATTGTGGTAATGTAAAATTATTATGGTTAAAGCATAGCTTCTGATACTTAAGATAACCACGGTGATCTCAAGTTAGAAGATACTTGCACAATTACTATGATGAGATAGTCTCACTGACATAGATTATATATCCATGAGAACATCTCATATTAGGCCTCCAATGGACTTCTTTCTCAAATAAGCATCCACATGTTAACTCTAAGCATCACCATAGTTACAGCTTGTGAGAACTACTATTTGACAAGGTCAAAGAGTATAACATATGCTAGTTTATTCTTATTAACAATATCCCATCTTGTTAACACTATGACTAGGGATTGTTTTGGTATCTCACATTTGGGTGCAATAAAAATCTCACATCATGAACTATTCATGAATTCTTTTGCACTATGAAATGATACCAGGGACTTTACTTGAAAGTTTAAGATCAATATTAAACAAATGAATTAACATAAGCAGTTATGTAACAAAGAATGCCTTTTATTATAAATAGATGCTTAAATGTACACAAAATATCTCTATTACATGTGTGCTCTAAGGCATACAACTAACAAGTTTATCCTCTTAGAAGCATCAAGGGTCAAGATGTTTACAACACTCCCATTATATATAACTATCCTTTTTACCAAGAAATTTGTAATGTACCCATGTACCACTAAGGCATTGTTATACAAGATTTTTAATTCTTTGGCATCATCTGCTAAAATTGTAAGTTAGAGTATTTCCTTAGATTTGGTTGAGAGAAATGCCCCTTTTATTGTTTTTTTTTATCTCTTTGACATGTTTTCCCTAAAGCGAGTGTGACACCTCTCATCCATTTTATTCTCAAACACAAATGAAAGATAGCACAAAATAGATATCCCAATACCATATATCCGAATTACTAAAAAAAATTTTGAGTAAAATCATAATATATAAATCCCATAAACTCATACACTTGAAAATCACTTCACAAGTTAAACTATTTAAGGTCCTCATGTTGAAAATCTAGTAGCATAACTGTCACACCCTAACTTTCAATCTGATTTTTTTAATGATAGAATTAGAATTAGAAGAAAAAAGTAGGGAATGAAATAAATGTACATATCGAGTAGAGTCGATTAGTTTGAATAGCGAAGTGAAAAATAAATGAGGGGTCAAATGGTAATTAATGAAAATGACTAGGGGAAAAATTGAAAAGTGTAATAAAAGATCTAGAAATAAGTAGAACATGCATGAAAATGTTGAAAACATAAATGTAGCAAAGAGGATTATAGAACTTGGACAAGAAAGAGGTACGAGACATGGTTCCAATGAATAATGACACCAGGCTGGGTAAACTAACTAAATAGAATGAAAGGGAATAATATGAATTAATTTGGGGTAAAGTTAGAAGTGGAAATGAAGTTATTCAAGTGGTTAAAAATGCAACTAAAATTTTTATGATAGTGTCCAAAGAATAGTGACTCAATTGAAGCTGAATGATAAAATATTCGATTTGCGCTCAAAATAATCTGGGAATAGCATGACTTGATGGTAGAAAATTCTAAATGAGCCAATGTAATATAATCGGAATTTTCTAACACTAAGTCATAATTTATCAAAATTAATTGAGAACGTAAGGGTTTAATTAAAGTAACTCCCCTCGATTTTTAATTTCAATTTTTTTAGGACACATGAATTATGAATTTTCCTAATTAATGGTATAAAAATAGAATTTAATTGACACACTAAAATGATGGAATTAATATTCAAAGAAGAAATAAGGTTGGAATTAATATGAACCCTTGGATTAAACATGTGACATCTATCCAACCCTTGAGCCACCTTATATATATAATAATTTTACATGAATTAAAAGGAAAAAAAACTCCATCTTTTTATTCCCTAGGCCAATGCCATGGATGGCTAGCTCCTCCCTCTCTTTTCTTCTTTCCACCATAAATTCACACACACACAAGCCATTTCTCTCCACCAAAATAACCTCTACCCCCCCTAAATCATTATTATAGGGACAAAATTATAAGAACAAAGCCAATTTTGGGAAAATTCAATTAGGATAAATAATGATAATTTGATTGGTAAATGTTTGAGTTCAAGGTTTTATATTTTTCTAGGTTGTTATTTGATGTCCATAAGGTTTTCTTATAGTTAATTTTGAGTTTATAGTAGTATAGAATTTTTAAGAATTTTTCTAACCCAAAATTCATTATATTTGTAGAGAAAAGTGTTTATTTGCAAGAAAAAGGGAAGAAAAAGGCTTAGAGAGCCTAAATAGTGTAAATTTGAGTGTTAGTAAGTGTATTTAATAATTTATATATTGATTTGTATAAGTTCTAAATGTTCAAGTGTGTTTGCATGTGTATGTGGTTTATGTCATGTGTATGTATGCATGAATTATAGCTTGATTAATGCATTAGTGATTTTAAATGAATGGTTAAAACATGTTTAAATTGAGTATTCAATTGGAAATGGATGGATAAGTGTATGTCTATACATGGTTGAATGGTATGATATGTGTATATGTATGAAATTATGCTTGGTTAATGATGTAATGTACTTGAATGAATATTTAAAACATGTATAAAATAAAAGGTGAGAAAGAAAAGCATAAGAAGGTGTATATCAACTTGTGGCTGAATGGTATACTAGGCATACGTGTAAGGTATATGCATGAAATAATGATAATAGTGATGCATAAAATGGCTAATCATAGGAGGAAATGGTAATATGTTTAAAACTTAAGTGAATGAGTTAATGTAATAAAGTGGTCAAATGGATGTAAGCATGTAACCACTTCTGTATGTGAGCAAAAAGTGATAAGGTTAGTAATGTCAACCATATAGAATGTACATGCTAGAAAAAAGAATAAATTATGATGTAAAGACTAGATGTTGTGTATTTAAAAATAAGATAGTGAAGCAATTTTGGATATGACATAATAACATGTAATTCAACAATAAGATAAAAATGGAAATGGATTTTAACATGGTGATGTGTTGAAAAGGGTTGGCATACTTGAGATATAACTAGACTTAATAGAAGCCCATATGAGTTTGACAACCTAAACTGGATAGGTTGATTAGTTAACTACAAAATTTAGTAGCTATTAGGACAGTATGTTGTCACACTATGCTAGTGCAGTAGCAATAAAGTCCAATCTAGTCATTGCACATAACTGTGTATATGCTATATTAGTGTAACAAAAGTAAGGTCCAATAAGGCTACTGCACTTTTTGATATATACATGTTATGCCAGTGCAACAGTAATAAGGTCTAATGAGGCCATTGCACACAAATGTTTATGTTATGCTGGTGCAGTAGTAGCAAGCTCTAAGAGGGCTACTGCACACTATTCTATGCTAGAACAACCGTAGTAAAGTCTAGAATATGGACCACTGCACACCTAGTGGACCTTTATGGTTAAGATCCCAATATCTAATATTAGAATTGTGTCTCATGAATATAAGCTAGTTAAATGAATAAAAAGACTAAATGCAATTAAGTAAAAGTAACATGGGCATAAATATAGTGATAGTATAATAATTAAAGAAAAGATAAAATACATAAATAGGGTTAGAATATTTGCATGTATTATATTGTAGTTATGTATATGTTTGTGTCTATGTTATGGTCTGTATGAGATACATGTGTGGCATGACATGCATATAAACATTTGTGTTTATTTCTTTAATATATATTTCATTGAATACACCACTAAGCTTTATGCTTAGCGATCATGTCTCGATACGTAGGTAGGAGATAATCAGCTACAAATTATCCTTAACTCCACAGTGTAGTGATCATCCTTCTCTATCAAGGTATACATTCGTATCTTATTTTGTAATGTATATTAGTTAGATGGCACTCATATGTAAGTAAGGGTAATGGGTCCTAAACAAGTTTGTATCAAGTTTTGTAACTCAAAAACTTTATATACACATGATGTAAGTATATATGTGTGTAATTGTGTGATGAAAATAATATAGTTTTAAACTATGCTGAGAATGATTGGATGATTGATACCTAGAATGATTGAGATTATTGAGAGGATCATAAGGATCTAGTGCTGGGGATTGATGAGTATGAGAATATAGAAGTGTATTTTCTATAGTAGATTATTTAGGTTGTGTCTTCGGACAATTGTTATGCTGTTGGATTTGCTACACGAAAATTTCAAGTATGTGAATTATAACTTTGATTAGTCCAAATGATAAATAAATTGGATACAATTATGTGACATAGTTGTGTCATTCCTTATCTAGGTCTAGCAATTAAATCAGATAAAGGGTGTCACAATAACAGCTATCTAGAGACACTATCCCAAATGGTGAATAGTAACCTACATAACAACATTTCTATATCACAACATCCTAAACTCCAAACCATCACATCCACCATATCATCCCTATATATATGTACCATATAATCTCAAATCATGCATAAAGATCTGCAATATCTAAAACATTAATCCTCAAACTACTAAAACATACTTTAGTCTCAATCTCAACACATATATCATGAGCTCATAAATACCACTTCTACAACACACACACACACACATACAATTATATATGTAAACCATCATCGAAAATCAATAAGATACATCATATGAACAATAATGGCATATAGCCCTTAAATTAATACATATGAGTGGCAAACTTAAACTATTAAAATATTCAAAATATAAAATCCACTATATAACTCCTAAGAATAACACCACTGATCATCCTCAATTGTTGTAGCCTGTAGCTTCCATGTGCACTCATAGACTTATAAACCTACACATTGTGAAACACAAATGATGCACTAAGCTTCACAGCTTAGTGTTATATCCAATATAGTAAACTTAAACATACATACATACATCGTATACAAGTATAATCCATTAATATTTATTAGTTGATTATACTAGATTATAAAGATAAGAATATGTTTACATAAGAAGAGCAAATACAAATATATTTATCTTCTAAGTATAACATAAACTTCCAAAATATTAGTTATATAAATTTCATTTATCAAAAGATGTTAATCATACATGTAGTCATTTAAAATACTTATAACCTTTCTCTAATTTATAGCTTTTGCCTATCCCTTATACTTCTTGTTATATAATTCTACCATTTCATGCATCGCCAATTAGTTAATGAAATATATATATATATATATATATATATATACACACACACACACACACACACACACACACACACACACACATTAAGCCATAAAACTAAATATTTGACTCCATATAAGTATATCCCTTTTTAATTATTTTTCCCAACTATTACTCATATACAATTCACTATTCAAGCCTATGATTAAACTTTATTTATAGCATACATAGATTATTTATGTTCACTCATTCACTAACACTTATCATAATTCATATTCCTTCATATGCCCATTAATATATTGCAATATTTATAAACACTATACTCAGTATTCTTGAAATCAATATAAGGTATGGTTTAACAAGTTATGCAAGTTAATAAGCCTTTCTTTTCTTTAACTAGATTCTCATATTATTTTAGTTTTTATTTTTATTTAATTGCCTATACTAGACAGACAAGATCTTGATACTAGATAATGGAAACTCTTGTGGCCATAGAGGCTATATAGAGGATGCAAAAAAAATTTGAGGCTACAAATGCCATATCGGAGGTCCAAAGACCATATATGGGGAATATAGAGGTCATATCGAGGGTTTAAAGACCATAATCTAGGGCTCAAATGCCATAAATAGGTATTGAAGTACCCTAGCAACTGATGAACTCCCTAGATGGCTAGTCAAACTATCTAGATTAAGTTGTCTATATTCATATGGGCATATGGTGTTTAATTAAGTTTCAAATTGTTACATGTATTATGCATTTAACACTTTTAATGTATAATTTAGATCACATATCTTCAACATCATTCTATTTTCTTTCTCATGGATGCCTTAACATCATTAACACATATCCTTAAGCTATTTGGCCATGCCTTATGATAAGGAGATATCCATGTTATCAAGATAGGCCATGAGGCAATACTATACACATAATCATATCATTATGTCATATATGTCACTTTCTTATCATTATTCCATCTCATAAATATAAGTTCCTATATTTATTTCTTATCTATATTCACATGCATATATATATCTTAGTCATCATCTAATAGCCATTCACTTTTACATATCACTCATACATACACCATGTATATTTATCCATAATTTATTGAAATTAATAAACCACACACGTATACCTTGTGTTAAAATATAAGGGTCCCAACCAACATATGTTATAAAGCACAAAAATACATAATCATACCTTAACATGTTTAATAGACATCATTTAGTATAATGATGTTACTACTTACATCAATCACATACATTCTAACCATAATTACCCTTATCATTCATTATATAATACACGCTACTTTTCATAATTATAACACACAATTACATACTACCCCATCAATACCAAATAGATAAACTCACATTTTCATGCCATATACATTTTATTCAGCCATAATTACTTCATATATACTCATTACATCTTTTCACCATTTACACATTGAGAGAATACATTTAATAATCCATTTGTTCACTTGATTTATACAATGTTTGTGTAATACCTCTAGCCTATTTTGTTATCATAACATTAGTTATACATTTATTTACCAAATTCCCAATTCCATGTCTTAAAGGTTACATGCCTCAATTCCATGTTTTTAGCATGTTATTCCATCTTCCCATATAAGTTAAACAACACTTATAATTAAACATGCATACACATCAAATTTTTTATCATCATACCACCATACACTACCATTACCACTTTTATACCCATACACCTTTTTTTATTTCACTTTCATGTTTTCACATGCCAACCCATACCTATACATAAAGTAATTACATATAAATATCAACTTGACTAGGCCTCTTTCATTCGATGACACATATGTATTAGGCATATATATTAACCAATATGCATTTCCCTAATTTCATACTATATACACCATATTCCCATACTACACCAAGCATTCACACTTTATCTTTAACTTGCACAAGCATACTTCATTATGCTACACTAGTACTCACATCTTATTTGCTCTTTATATAACATGCATTCTTAATTTGATAACTTTCATGCATAATTATCATTATAAACATGTATACAACCATGAACATTTAAGATTATACACTCACACTAATTCAACCTTAATCACTTTTGTTCATCAAACCACTTATCATACATCAAATTCACTCAAATGGCATCACCAAGCATAATTCGACCAAACATGTAACATACACCACACTTATCATTTTGTCACCAAAACACACTTTAATTAACTTCATTCCACATATAATTTATCATCATTCCATAACCGTTTACATCCCTTATTAATTACATCATCTATGACACACATTTAACACACATATACATTACTCACACACATCTATTTAAATCACTTAATGCAATTGGATACACTTACTAAAGGTGTCCAAAATAACAAATCAAGCTTTAATGAGCCTTCTCTTTCCCTTTCCCCTTGCTCCCTTCTTCTTTCTTTATAAACATATTTCATAAAATCCGATAAAAATTAATAAGAAAAATTACATGCTCCTAGTATGCAATTCAACTACATAAATCTTCAATTTAACCATTATCACACCTTATAAAAGTAAAAGAACTCAAAAAGAACCACTTACTTGAAGAATGGGTACTATTCACCTAAGAGCAAAACCTATAAATTCCTTTGGTTTCTTTCTCAATTCTTGAAATACTCTTACCTAATATGTATAATTAGGCTTTTAGATGGATTTAAAAAGGTTGGATAGTGGTCTTTTAAAGGAAAAATCAAGACAATAATAGAGGAAAGAAACATGTTGTCAACTTCTTAAAGGAAAAGAAGAGTTGAAAACTCTCTCCTATGACCCTTTTTATAGCCTTAAGGTTAAAGGCCTAGATTTAATTCCATCAAAATATAAAGGTCCATATAAATCCAACCTAAAAACCTTTTTAAAAAACCTTTCTTCCATTTTGAAGCATTATTTAATACATCTTAGGGTCCCAATAAATCACTTAAAACAATATTAGATGGTCTTAAAAAATTATACTCGAAAACCCTAAAAAATCAACTTAAATCAATACTTTTAGCTTTGTTTGATTTTTAGAAAATATCTCTTGATATTCAAAAATTCAAATTCCAATCCTAATGGACTATTTGAAATATTTGAGTATCAGCATGTGACATTCTCAAGTCCATTTGAGCAAAAACACTATATTTATTTGTTGAGCCTTGACCATATTACTATTCACTTTACACTATTGTAATAAATTTATTACCATTTTTAACCATCTTAATGACTTTTTTTCATTTTAAATTTTTCCCAGTATTATATTACAATTAATACTTTCAACCTATTTAATTACTGCAGCTTAATTTTTAGGAAACACTATTCACACTTCGAAAGGTACTATTCACTACACATTAGTTATTTGTTGTTAACTATCCAAACGTTCTTATTTTCATTCCAAACTTCACCCAATGCATGTTTATAACATATGCTACTTTTAAGCATTATTTACTTCCTAAAGTTACTATTCACAATCTTGGGATTTTTGGAGATCCTCTTGTTAACATGTTAATAACTCATGCTCTGTGCCAATCGGGCTTCTGATCCTTCAATTTCTTTTATTCATCATTCAAATCAGAATTGTCATCTAGTTAAAGGAGGACTCATATTTTTTTTCTTCCCCATGAACTACTATAATGTTCCTTTCTTTACCAATCTTTCTATCTCATCTTTCAAGCATCTGCATTTATCAATTATGGGGCTTACATCTTTGTGGAATTCGTAGTATTTGCATTTGTCTCTTCTTTCATATGTTATTTGGTCCATCTTCTTTGGCCAATTCATTCTGCCATGATTGCTTTTGACCCACATGAAAATTTTAGTAGGGTTTGTGTTTAAAGGCTTGAAAGTGTTTTGCTAGCTAGCTGATCAACCTTTCTCATTCCTTTTTCTCCTAAGGAATTTCTCTTAGGGGTCAATAGCTTTTGTGACTTTTCCTCATCAGGCTTTTTCACGAATGGCTCTTAAATAGAGATCTTGCTCTCTTTCCTACATGCAACTTAGGATTTTAACGGCCATTGGCTCACTTGTATCATCGAAGGCTACAAATTATTTTGCCCAATCCATTAATTCTACAAAGTTAGTTGATCTGTCTATCATCAATAAACTATACTCCCATATATTTTTTACATTATTAATCATAATGACCACTGCCACTTTATTTTTAGATTTTTAATGTTTAACGCTACTTTTTAAAATCCTTTTATGAAATCCCAAAGACTTTTGTCATGTCCCTATATAATAACTATAAATTAGTCATGATCTTTTTAGCTCTCATTTGAATAACAAACCTAGTTTTAAACAACTTAAAT
>CANXYI012157673.1:0-10642 GCA_948208565.1 Hura crepitans | reverse complement strand
CACACATATATATATATATGTGTGTTTGTGCTTTCACACACACATATATATTTTTACATATATGCGCGCGCGCACACACACATATATATATATATATATATATATATATATGCATGCACACACATATATATATACACATATATGTGCACATATATAAATGTATATATATATATGTGTATATATATATATATATATATATATATATATATATATATATAAAATTTCTATAATCGGTTCGGTTAACCGAAACCGATAGACTTTAAAGTCCGAAACCCAAATCGATAACCGAAAAATTTACTTATAAAAAAACTGATCCGAATTAATCGATTCGATTAACCGTAAAAAAATTTAATTTCAGACCGATTCAATAATTAACCAAAAATTCGATTAACCGTGAACAGCTCTATTAAAAAATAAATTAAGTCACGACTCACGCATGAGAGAGATAATAGTCATGCTTTATTTAAGAATTTTATATCCAAGAAAGGTGTTAATTTGAATGGGAAGGAAGTTGAGAATGCGAGTGGGACCGGGACTGAGAGCGTTACCGGTAGAAACCAAAACAGTTGGCTCTAAAAATTTTCGCGTTTGCCGGGAGACTGTGAAAAGCCAAAATAATTTTCCAATCCCGCCTTTCCTATTTGCCATATCAAAGCCCGCTCTATTTTCGCTCTCCAAAATCAGTTTTCAAATCCCTAAATCACACTATCTCTGCTACTCACATCTCACTCTTTCCTACCCAACTTCATAATTACCTCTCTTTCCGATCTCTAGGTTTTGTTTTTGCACCTGAACTCCAACTCTTTGCGCTTTAGCTCTGTTCGTTCGCTCCTCGGTTTTGTCTCTTCCATGGCTACCGAAACCCTAGAGGATAAGAAATCAGAGGAGGGCGCTCTCGTCAAGGACAAAGAAGAGCTCAAGCCCGAAGGGAAAAAGGAACGCTCGGAGGAAACGAAGAAGGAAGAGGAGCAGGAGAATAAGGAAGCTCCTGAGAAAGATGTTTCGAGAGGAAATCATGAGCTGGAGGAGAAAGTTGTTGACGAGGAAGAGGAAGAGAAAAAAGAGGAGGAAGCTAAGGAAGAGGAAGAGAAAGTTGAGGAAGCTAAGGAAGAAGAAGAGCAAGTTGAGAAAGCTAAGGAGGAGGTTTCCGAAGAGGAAGAGCAGGATGAGGAAGGAGGAGAAACAATCAAGAAAGCTAAGGGAGGTGGCCCAAGGAGCGCCTCAAAGAAAGTTAAGAGCGAGTCGAAGAAACGGAGTCGAGAATCTTCTGAGAAGAAACGGAGTAAAGAACCGGCAGAGAAGAAAGAGCCCGTGACTCCGAGCAGCGATAGGCCCACTAGGGAGAGGAAGACGGTGGAAAGGTATTCTGCACCAGAGCCTGGGAGATCAGCAACTAAACCACTCTCCATTGAGAAGGTATCTTCCACTTTTCTTTCTTTTTCTTGTGAATTGACTGCTTGATGATGTTGAGGATTGAAATTGGGGTTTTTTTTTTATTTTTTTCTTTTGTTGAATTAGATTGGGGTTTTGTGTTGCAGGGACGTGGCACACAGCTCAAGGATATTCCAAACGGTACTTCTCGGTTGTTCTAGTGCTTTAGTTTTCTTTTGATAGATTGTGCACGATTTTTGTGACTTAAAGTTCCCTAATAATTTGCAGAGAATACATAGAGTACATGCACTTTGGTTCCTATATAAGACTGCATGATGTTAGATAGGACTTTCCTCGCAAGTGTCTTTTTGCTTGCATTTATGTTGACCTACAAGTGTTTGGATTGCTATCCGGCATACTTATGGTATATTGAGTGCTATCTCATTCAAGATTCCGGGATGTATGTATTTGAAGTTGAGTTTTGGCTGCAATTAGACTTGATTTCACTATTTCTGTTTTTATTTACCTTCTGAAGATTATATATAGTTACTTTGTTACAACTATTTATGCGTGGGCTATTAATAAAAGTGTCATTTTTAATCCAACTATGCAGTGTACGTATATCACATTTTAAACAGTTGAATCCTCAGAATCATTGCTGTAGATGTAAAATTTATGCATGATTGTTTTGATTAGTATGGCACTGAACATGGCTATCATTGCGGAGGAAAATTTTAGTGTCATCAAATGTTTTAATCTCTGTTCATTTTCTAGTTATGGTGGATTTCTTTTATATACCTTATATTGAGTCAATTCTGAGTAACTCTCCATGTAATGAAAGTTGTCCATGATTCTAGTTTTTGTTTTTTGGTGGCCCTTGAAGACTTGGTTGAATTTGAGTACTTAGGATAAAATGTTTCAAATTTTGATTAAGTATAATACAAACATATGATTGCTGAAAGCTGAAGGCTAGCTACTCTTTATGAGTATTTTTTGTCCCATCTGCTAGAAACATGTTCCGTAATAAAATAATGATTAGATAAATTAACATTAATGTAGCTGTGTTCAACACTTCAGGGTAAATAATAGGTCTTGTTTCATTCTTCTGGAAATATGTGAAAATATATTTCTACACATACACACAAGAACAATTACTTGAGAACTCATTGGACTATTTAGTCATCAAACAGAGAGTTTTGATTGCACCTTTCTTGTTACGTTGTTGCTTGATTCAGAAGGTATGTGTGTTGACATAATTTTAATCCTCATTTGGCATTTATATCTAGTTTGAATTGGTGCCTTTTACATGGTATACAGCTTATTTTTCTGCATTTCCATAAGTAGAAAATTTCTGATGCAGGTGACTGGAAAAATGATTCTTCTCTATGATGTTTTAACCTATTCTGACTTTGTTGTTACAACAGACTGCAATTTTTTTTTATCTGATTATACGAACTGTTTTTCAGTGGCTTTCAAGTTGTCCAAGAGGAAACCAGATGACAACCTGCAAATGCTTCATATGATACTTTTTGGAAAAAAGGCAAAGGTGCCCAATCAATATAGTTTTGGTGGAGTCTGTTTACATTCATTGTGGGTTTTTGCATATGCACTTATTTAATGCAGATTGTGGGTCTGCAACATGAAAGTGCATTGGTGCAAATTCCAGCTGTGTGGAAATCAGATTATCCATAATCTTTCCTGTATGAATTTTTGTTTGCTTCTGCTGGCTTTTTTTATAGTTTTGTTAAATTACTTATTTGGTGGTTTCAGGCACACAATCTGAAGAAAAACATCAGCCAGTTTTCAGGTTACGTGTGGGCTGAGAATGAGGTGTCTTATCTCCTGTCTTAAAAAATTTATCCTATAATATCTTTTGTCCCGTTTGCCATTCATAATTTTATCCTGGGATTTGACCTTGCAAAAATGCATTGTTCATTGATAGTTGTGAGTTGTACTAGAATTCATCAAGTATATGCATACATGAATTACATTTTATTTGTTTATGGAAGCCCATGTTTATTGATTATTTCATATTTTTAGCAGGAAAAGCAGAAAGCAAAAATCAGGGAAAAACTTGACAAGTGTGTCAAAGAAAAGTTGGTAGATTTCTGTGATGTACTCAATATTCCTATAAGCAGGGCTGTTGTGAAAAAGGTTGGAATATAGCACGAAATACTATATTTGTGTGGTTTAATGTCATTGTTAAAGAGAATATTTGTTGATTGTGCTATGTTTTCAGGAAGAACTCACTGTAAAGTTATTGGAATTTTTGGAATCTCCACATGTTACAACTGATGTTCTGCTTGCTGATAAGGAACAGGTCATGTATCCTTCATTTGGTTTGGCTATTGCAGAGTATCAGGCAGTCCTTTGTAGTTATGAGTTATTGAAATTTGGTTCTTAATTTCATTCCAGAAAGGCAAGAAACGTAGGGTCTCAACCAGCAAAAATGCAAGCTCTGGAGAGGCATTGGCTACACCAGCCAAGGTTTGTCTTTTGCAGTTTATTCCTGCGTGAACACATGGCAATGCTATAGATTAGCTAAAAATGCACATTGATCTTTGTGTCGTATTTCCTTTTAGTTGCATACTTGATAATTATGAACTGTTCTATTTGCAAGTGATGTATGTTGAATTCACTGTTTTTCTGACTTTGCTGCTTGTTTCCTCTACATTGCTGATAGTGAAATATTTTATTTCCCATGTTATAATCAAAGTAGAAGTTTGTGCCATGTCTTTTTTTTTTTTTTTTTGGTATTTATCTTGGATATCCTGTTTGCTTTGCACTTGGTATGGTATCCACTTCAGTGATTCATTTGTTTTGTGAAACTATTTTCATATGAGCATTGTTTCTTGCATGAAATACTAGCTGCCAATACTGTTGTTTTTTCTGTTAAATTCAAACAATTACATGGTGAATTCAGAATGTTTTGATTATGCAATTATTGCCCATGTTACATTGTAAATAGATAAGCCATGGATGACTGCTCAATAATTGCAATTATGGTAGTGTAAAGTGCATCGGACATTTTTGATGACCATTAATATAAATTTGTATCTAGGAGGCTAGCTACTGGTGCACAAGGCATGCATACATTTCTTTGCTCATGCTTCCTGGTAAATATATAGTCAAATATCAATTCAATTTCAAAAATGCATATCTGAAAACAAAAAGGCTTGACATTATACAACTAGTTCTGTATCCTTGCTATTTGTGGAAAGTTTAATTCAATAATTGATTCTCTAAACTGGAAATTTATTTAACTTGTCTCCTTTATGTACATTCCTCAGCCATTAATTCTATTGATAATTGATGTTACTTGTCTCATGCATTTTCTTTAAAATGTAATATAAGATTAACTTGTCTCCTTTATGTTACATCTTTTATTGTAATTTTATTCAAAGCTACTAATTTTTTGATGGAAGGTTTTGTGGTTAATTGATATGTTCTAGTTATGTTGTTCTATAGAAACAGAAGCAAACATCCCAAGTTGGAGAGAAACAGAAACATTCATCCAAAGTTGATGCAGATGAAGATGAAGATAAAAGTGATTCACCAGATGCTAAGGATGCTAAGGACGACTTGCAAGAAGAAGAAGAAGAAGAAGATGCTGCTGCTGCTGATGATGAAAAAGAGAACATGCCAAGAGAAGAGAGTGATTGTGAGGAGAGCAAATCAGAAGAAGAGGAAGATAAACCAAAAGATCATACAACTCAAAAGGCATCTAAAAAAAATGTGAAGGAGAGCTCCGGGGCTAAAGACAAGGACAAATTCGTGCCTGCCAAGAAGGGAACTCCTGCAAAACCTGCAAAATCTACCAAAAAATCATCTGGGTTATCTTCAAAGAAAGTTGCTCGTGATACAGATAGAAATTCTGGTTCACTTTCTAAATCTAAGGGATCTGCATCTAAGAAACGAAAGGTTGAGAAGGAAAATTCAAGAGACCAGAGCCCCCCCAGCAAGGAGAAGGGCACAAGCAAGAAGCAGTCTGGCAAGTTGCTGTCAAAGAATTCTGTGAAGGAGCAAGGTGCATTTCTTTTCTGTTTAGTATTCTTTTGTATCTTGGTGGCTTTTTGGTTTCAGGTTGATTGTTTATTGTTATGGGTTTAATCACATACAAACTCTGTGGAAATGTCTAATGGGTTTGAGAAGGTAGATTTATAACATTTGTACTCTAGAGTTGCTACTGGTTTTAGAAGTGCCTAGTAAGCCTGCATGATGAATTTAGAAGTACGTAAGTGACACTTATGCTCTTATCTGGGATAATAATTTCTGTTAATTGTTGAATTATTAAAATGATTTTGTGTGTGTGTGTGATTACATGGCTTAGTCACTGATCTTTCAATTATATGTTCAATGAGTAGGGAAAGGCAGATCTAGCAAGAAGGCGAAGGCAGAGCCAACTAAAGAGGACATGCATGCAGTTGTAGTTGATATTCTGAAGGAAGTGGATTTCAACACTGTAAGTACTGTGCTTTTCTAGGCCCTGCATGGATGTTCTCAGCAATTGGAGTTGCAGTTTATCATTTCTAATTATTTTGTTTATGTGAATATGCAGGCTACTTTATCTGATATTCTTCGACAACTTGGTACTGCGCATCTTCCATTACTATGTCAAACATTGTCATACATCCAAGGCATATCTAATGATTGCATATAATTGGTTTCAAATTAGGTACCCACTTTGATGTAGATCTAATGCATAGAAAAGCAGAGGTGAAGGATATTATTACAGAAGTGATAAACAATATGTCTGATGAGGAAGATGAAGGGGAGGAAACTGAAGACAACGCTGAGGCTGTTGATGATGAAGACAAGGATGCAGATGGGGATGATGATGCTTAGTTCATTTTGATATGGTGATTAACTAAGGCATTGTTGAGCATGAGGTATGTTTTACTTCCTAGAGATCATCTTCCTGGACGGGTTCTTGACAAAAGTTATCAATGACAAACCCATTACTGCAATGTGGATTGCATGACTGTTTCCTGGTGAAAGTACCCCCATGGGTATTGTTTATTTGTACCATATGATTACCACCACCTTTTCTGCACAAGTAGTGTGGCACTGACCTTAATTTATGGTAGTTCTCTGTCCCAGCTTCCCCTTCAAAATCTTTTCATCTAATTGAATTGGTCTTTAAGAGATGTATTTATTGAATGTTCCCCCACAAATGATTAGTGAATGATTTTCTGTATTTAATTGAGTGGAACTTTCATGCTGATTTGCTAGAAACCACTATTTTAGATATATTATCATGCTCTTTCAAGCTATATACATTGGTTAAAAGTGTTCTTGAATATGATCAAAGTTGGATACTGTTTTGTTGTGGGAGTGGCTGATGAGCCAGAAGAAAATAAGGACTGAAGTTTTATCTATTTGTCTCTGCAGATTGATTTTTCATCTTTCTTTAAATTTCTGATTTACTGTTAAACTGTTTGTTTTAGTAATTGTTAGCAGGAATGCTTAAACATAAACAACTATTTTTTTTTTTTATTTTTATGCATTGGGTACAAATATTCAGTCTGCCATTCTTTTTAATTTTTCTGGTGAAAATTAGCCATCTACGAGTGAGCGTTCACTTGTCCCCGTTACAAGCATAAATAAGTTATGAGGCACAGCGCCTACCTGGTTCCTAACGTGGTATGTTGAAAGATTGCATGCTTTCTTTGAGAACAATGTCCTGTAATGGAAGTTTGAAAGGCCAGAGATTTCATACACATGCTATTATGCTTGGATATGCACCTCAGACTTGGGGCGTTTGAGAAGAGGCCCGTGGCTCATAGACTTAATGCAGCTGTTTTGATGGTTGTGTTGAACCATTTATTGTTGGCACTTGACACTTTCTTTTCAAACTTTCATTTAATTCGTATGTTGGCACTAAAAAAGACTCGACAGAATGATAGTTTTCTGATTTATTGCCTGAAGCTGGAGCAGGGCTTCGGTCTTCCTAGGACTGTGCCCGCTCTCAATGTAGGGGCCTTTATTTTGTGTAGTTTTGTTTTGTGATCTGGCGTCCTTTGGGCTGTTGGACCGTGCATGCATGGTCCTCTCAGGGACGACCGGAGCTTAGACCTTGAAGCTGACTTTAGGTGATATAGTTCTGACTTTCAAATTTTCATCTGCTCCAAGCTCTGGTCCAGTTATAAGTTTAATGAAATTTATGCACGGCTAAGTTTGGGCTTGGGCTTCAGCTTTTTACGATTTGACAGTTTAAGTTGTGTCAATTTTTTTTTTTAAAAAATGTGGTCTGTTTGATTGAAAGGGTGCAGTTTTCTTGTGGGAGGATCGGAGTCTTGCTCTCAAGTTTGGCAAGAGCAAATTTAGATCAATTTATTTAGATTCATTTCACTGTTTTATGTCTTATGATTAAACTCATCATTTCCATAAATATTTGAAAAAACTTTTCCCACTACTCATCTTAGTTTGATTAGGATATTATAGATGGAAATGCAGTGCGAAAGTGTGCATGGCTGCTATTTTAGGGCCTTATTTTGAAACCGGTGGAGTAACAATGGGATTAAATTTCGATCGCATTGATTACTTGGGGAAAAAGAGGAAAAAGAAAAAGAAATGTGGCCCAATTTTCGCACGATTTAGAAGATTAGAAATTTTCATCAGTACTAAAAAATGATTTTCAATTGAGATAATATTCTATCAAGGTTCGTCATATGTTGGATTAGCTAATGCTGACTGCTATTTTTATAGGTGAAGGAATTATCAATCATATATGCTCCGGTTCCAAAACTGTCAACGTGCAGACGCAGAATCTCAACCGTTTGATGTTCCATCCCTGTAAGAATATTGTAATATAGAGTAACCGAGCTAATTACTGAACGAGTGAATGTCATATAAATTTATTTATACAGTATCAAGTTATTGGTTTAGCCTGCACAAACATTTGGCTGATTACTAGCTCTGATCTCATAGCAAGACTGAAATTCTACTGTTAACATCGTGGCCACAGCCTGTGGTTTATATTTCATAATAAAAATAAATGAATAAAAATTAAAAACGTAGTTTCGTCGGTAAAAGACAATAAACCAAGATGTAAATTTGGATAAATAAGTGTTATTCAAGTAACCATAATTTGGACGCCAACCCCACCAACCAACTCCGCGATGACTCTTCTTTCTCACGCCAGCCTTGCTTGCTGGTAATATTTTGGTACCCTGGCAAGTAGCCTACCACGACCCATATGACCTTTCCACAATTTGCAGAAAGGACAATGTCCAAGACCAGGCATAAAATTTTTTTACCATTTTCCTCGCTTAAGCTTGCTTAGTCTCCTCCATTAATGTGACCTTTCGTATTATTATTTGGAAACAGGAATTGAAAGCTGTCCCTTTCATTAATAGTATTTTGTTAACCAAAACAAATAATTGTCAAATCTTTGGCTCCTCTCCTCCTATATAACTTTGAGTACCCTTTCCAAAAGCGATACAAAAAATCAGATTCCTTGCTGCTGCCCATTTTTCTCCTTTTCTTTCAGGTACTTTCCTTTCTCGTTGTCAATTAATGAAGTGCACTCTTTTCTTTATAGTATGTGCACATGTATTAATTAATCTTCTTTTTGTGTGTCAGGTTTGAAGTAGTATCATCTATGGCAGATACTGGTATCAATTCCTTTGAACTTACTGTTCAGCAGAGCGAACCTGTTCTGGTTCCTCCTGCAGAGGAGACAGAAAAGGGTCTGTACTTCCTCTCTAACCTTGACCAGAACATTGCTGTGATAGTTCGTACTATTTACTGCTTTAAGTCTGATGTGAGAGGAAATGAGGATGCAATGGAAGTTATTAAGAATGCTTTATCAAAAGTTCTTGTTCACTACTACCCTCTTGCTGGGCGATTAACGATTAGCTCAGAAGGGAAGCTGATAGTGAACTGTAGTGGAGAAGGTGCTGTTCTTGTTGAAGCTGAAGCAGACTGTGCAATTTCAGATATAGGAGACACCGCCAAGCCTGATCCTGAAACACTTGGGAAGTTGGTTTATGACATCCCTGGTGCACAGAACATTTTACAAATTCCTCCTCTGGTGGCTCAGGTTTGACGATTTTCTGGTTTTCACTTTCTTTCTTTTGTTGAATACGGTTGGGAGCTTTAATCAGTTAATTTAGGTCTTGATTTTTCTTGCAAGAACAAGTTATTGGTCAGTCTTGGGCTGTCAGGTTGATTCAAACATAAACCTTTGTATTGTGATTTGTGATCTAAATCATTTTTCAGGTGTCGAATTGGAGCAGTGTGTGATAGTCTTGAGTAATACTGTATATACGGAATGTTAAATAGTTTGAATCAGAGTTAGAAGAGAGAAAATTTTGTTAAGAACTTCCATTAAGAAGTGATTTTGTTGTCTTCCAGGTGACTAAATTCAAATGTGGAGGATTCGTTCTTGGATTATGCATGAATCACTGCATGTTTGACGGTATTGGTGCGATGGAATTTGTGAACTCATGGGGCGAAACAGCCCGTGGTTTGCCTCTAACTGTCCCACCTTTTCTAGATAGAAGCATACTAAAGGCTCGAGTCCCACCTAAGATTGAGTTTTCACATCATGAGTTTGCTCAGATTGATGACATATCAAACACTAGCAAGCTTTATGAAGAGGAAATGCTTTACAGGTCCTTCTGTTTTGATCCTGACATGCTCCAACAGCTCAAAGAAAAAGCTATGAAAGATGGATCTCTATCCAAATGCACGACATTCGAAGCTCTTTCGGCCTTTGTCTGGAAGGCTCGATGTCAGGCATTAAGAATGCTGCCTGAGCAACAAACAAAACTGCTATTTGCTGTCGATGGACGGTCTAGATTCGTGCCACCAATACCTGAAGGCTACTGCGGCAATGCAATTGTGTTAACAAACTCTTTGTGTAAAGCAGGGGAGTTACTCGAAAACGATCTGTCATTCACCGTGAAGCTAGTTCAGGAAGCTGTTAATTTGGTTAATGACAGTTATATGAGATCAGCCATAGACTTTTTCGAAGTGACAAGAGCTAGACCTTCTCTGGACGCAACCCTCTTGATCACAACTTGGTCTAGGCTATCTTTCCACACTACAGATTTCGGTTGGGGCGAGCCAATATCATCGGGGCCTGTGGCTTTGCCCGAAAAGGAAGTGATTCTTTTCCTGTCTCATGGGAAAGAGAGGAAAAGCATAAATGTGCTTCTGGGATTGCCAGCTTCTGCAATGAAAATATTCCAAGAACTAATGAACATCTGAATACTTTGACCCAGTTCCTGAATTTATTTATTGAAGTAAATTATGTATTTTCTGT
>CANXYI012157645.1:0-10331 GCA_948208565.1 Hura crepitans | reverse complement strand
TATATATATATATATATATGTATATATATATATATATGTATATATATATATATATATATAGTGTGTGTGTGTATGTGTGTATATATATACACACACACACACACACAAATTGTTCTGTTAATTAATTTTTCATCTAAATATATCCTCATATATTTTATATGCATATGTGAGGTATTACCCGATATTGGAATACCACGATAGATTTTATGATAAGATTAAAGCATAATGCATCTCAAATGAACTTCAACTACCTTGAAGCATAAGCAATCACCTTACCTTCATGCATCAATACATAACTAAGTCCATTATGGGATGCATCACTGCAAATCACAAAGTCTTTCTCTTGTGCAAGTTGAGCAAGCATAAGAGCTTTAGTTAACATCGCCATTAACCTATCAAAGTTCACTTGAAATTTGTCATCCCATACAAATTTTGCATCCTTCCATAATAGCCTAGTCTATGGAGCTATAATCATGGAGAACCCTTTCACAAATCTCCTATAGTACCTAGTGAGTTTTAGGAAGCTTATTATCTCTATCACAATCCAAGAAGGATTCCATTCTAACACTGCTTTAACCTTGCTTAGATCTATCGTAGTTTCTTCTACTGATGTAATGTGGCCTAAAAAGGCTACTTCTTTCAATAAGAACTCACATTTGCATAACACCATATACAATTATTTCTCTCTAAGAATATGCAACACTACCCTCATATGCTGCTCATGTTCCTCCGAACTCACAGAGTACACTAGAATGTCATCAATGAAAACTACAACAAACTGGTCCAGGTAAGGTTTAAATATCTTGTTTATCAAGTCCATGAATGCTGCTAGGATATTTGTGAGCCCAAATGGCTTCACTAAGAACTCATAATGCCCATATCGAGTTCTAAAGGCAATTTTTAGAATATCAGCTTCCTTAATCCAAAATTATTGGTATCTTAATCTCAAATCTATCTTGAAGAACATGCTAGCACCTTTAAGTTGGTGAAAAAGATCGTTAATTCTCAACAATAGGTACTTATTCTTAATTGTCATAGTAAATATACAATCGAAGCGATTCATCTTTATTCTTCACAAACAATACCGGTGCTCCCTAAGGTGAAGTGCTCGGCCTAATAAATCATTTATATAATAGTTCCTATAACTAGGTCTTCAATTTCTTCAATTCTATAGGTGCTATCTGCTATGGGGTCATGGACACAGGGGTGGTATTCAAGTGCATTTTAATCTTAAAATCCAACTCTCTTTATAGGTGTATTTATGGGTGTAAGCTTAGTAACTCATCTAGGAACACATCAAAAAACTCCGACAATATAAGTATATAGTCAATACCTGGTGGTGTGTTATTAGTGTTAATCATATGAGATAGGTAAGCCTCACATCCCTTCCAGATAATCCGTCTAGCTGTCATAGCTAAAATAATATTAGGGAAGGCATTTCTCTCAATGACTATTGCCACCTCGTGATCCTTAGTTGTCCTGAGAGTAAGCCACTTTTTCTCATAGTTGACTATTGCCTTATGTTTAGACAACCAATCCATACCCAAGATTACATCAAATAAATCAAAAGGAAGTTCAATCTAGTCAATTGAAAACACTTAGTCTTGAATCACTAAAAGGCAATGTCTATAAACTCGATTCACTATCACACTCTACCTAATAAGGTTGCTCACTAAGCTATCTATATCTATGGGTTTAGACTCTAATCCTTTGTCTAATGCATGTGTAGTGTAGATATAAGAATGTGTGGATCTTAGATCTATCAAAGCAAAAAGAGGTACATCAAATAAAAGGAAAGTATTAGCAATCACATCAGGTGCTTTTGTCACGTCATAGGCTCAAATGTCATATTGATAAGTTGGGGTTTGTGTCTCTATTCTAGTCCTCTAATTGGTACTAAGCTTGTCATTTTTATTCTCCATCTATCCTCGATTAGGCAATAGTAAGGAAACATGCATTTAGGTAACACTAACCTGCTTCTATGGACAATCCTTCTGAAAGTGATCCCTAGATCCACAAACAAAACATTCTCCAAGCCTAGATTGCCAACACCATCCCCAACGCTTCCTATTGTATATGCCATAAATCATGGGTGCACTTTTTATTGTAGACATCGAAGCACTAGTGGCCTGCTGTAGGGGTTCAGGTCTGAATAATGAAGTGTGACCTGACCTCTATGCTTGTCCCTGCCTCTAAGACTAGTGTGTAGCCTAGGACTCTTATTATTTCTTGCCTGCCCTAAGTACTGAACTAGTTTGGCTAGTTGTGAATGGCCTCTTCTTTTAGAAAAGATCCCTCTCTTCTTACAACATCTCTTTTATAGCATAGGTAGCTAATACAAGTGTTAAAAACTCTCTGATCTAGGTGGTGGCAATCTGCATCTATAACTCTACATTGAGGCCCTTCTCAAAGCTCTTGTATCTCTCCTTCTCTGTAGGTATGAACCCCTTAGCAAGCCTACTCAACCTAGCAAAGTCCTTCTCATATTCTAATACTAATCTTCTTCCTTATTTTATGTCCAGAATTTCCTATCTCCCTTTATCCTTGTGAGATTTAAGAATATATCTCTTCCAAAACTCCTAAAGAAAGAACTCCTATATCATATCAGCTGTAGCTTTTCTTCTCCTTGTGGTGTCTCACCAATCAAAAGCTTCTTCTTAGAGGAGTGAGTTGGCATACTTCAAGTTCTCCTCAGTTGTACACTCTAGCTACTTTAATATCATGATAGTCTACTTTAGCCAATATTCAGCCCTCGTAGCATCCTCCTCCCTTGAACTTAGAAAATCCAAAGCCCTTATATTCTTTAATCTTTCTAGATAAGTGTTTTTCAAGGTAGTTAGGGGTGGTAGAGGTGGTGCTAGAGCTGGTGGTGGATTAGCAGGGGAGGTATGTCTTAGCAAGTCTAATATCTACTGTAGAAGTGCTAATGAAGCCTGTGGCTGATGTGTTACATTGCTTAGCATTAGCATGGCTATATTCACTTTTTTACCATGTATGGTGGTAGAAGCATGACTAGCCACCTCTTTCCCTCAATCTGGTGGGGTTAATTCACTTATCATGCACAACTACAAGAACACAAATAATCAACCTCATATAGTGTAGCTCTATAGGGTTCAAAACCTTAGACCATAGCACTAATGCATACTAGGCCTAGAAATGGCTAAACTTGCTTTGATACCACCTAATGTAACACCCCTTGCCTAATTCTTGAAGGAACTTGATAGAAGATGCTATTTACCGTAGGTCACCCATCTTAATTCTTCCTTAGGTTCTATTCATTTGACACTTATGGCTTTATCTATCCCAAGGTCCTTTATCATCATTTTCCCAGTATGTTACCATCCCATGGTTATTATAACTATAATGGACTATTAAAATCATTTAATATGATATAAAGTCACTTTATAGAAATTTAGGTAGCATAACGGCTACCTGGATAAAAAAAATTTAAATTTTAACTTGTAAAATCCCACTTCTATAATAATCATACGCAATTTCCCTAACTTTTAAACCCATCTAGTCCTCCAACAACTCAGTCATTCTCTATCACAGTAACACAACATAGGGTCTCATACCTATATCATTCCATAAGTAAACATACAAGCATGCATTCATATAGACAATCATTTAGTGACTCATAATCTGTTAATTTACAGACTGTTTTATGTATATATTAGGAGTAAGTCTAAACATGATATCATCCTAAGCCCTATTCCCTCGATACATGAGTGCCCAAGTTCTATAACCTTACAAGTAAACAAAATTATATGCCAAGATAGCTATCTTCTATAGTATATATGCCGAGCTAGATAAATACTACTACTACCTAAAACATGTGTATCAAAACACTAATACGCTGAGTATAAACTCAGTGGTGAAATTAATGTAATAAATGCATGTCATACATACAATCATGTAACTATGATAATATGAAACAATAGTATGAGTATGAAATATTAATTGCTTGCAATTCGATTAATTATTTATCTATCCAATTATTTATTTCTCAATATGCCTTGTAATCTAATTAAATCTCCAAGTTACATCAAAACACTTTTGATTATGTTAAGTGCCATAAAATTTACCATAGGTATTATTATCTATATTTATTTGTGCCATTTAATTCAGACCCATACTAGAGAGACTACACTTAAAAAAACTAGATAGTGAGATCTAGACTGTGTAGTGCCCACATTTTAGACCTCAGTAGCTGCACCTACCCCACTCTATTTGATAGCAGGGATCAGTTCATGTGAACTACCCAATATCAAAGTAGCAGGAGGTAGGGATCAGTGCGGTAAACCTCGCAACATCTGTAGGGATAGTGGGGATTAGCCCCGTAGAACCTCCCAATATCCTAGTCAACATATCCATCATCATAAATACATAGTAGGTATCAGCCACATAGGACCTCCCAATATCCACTAATAAAATAAAATGTGTAGTAGGGATCAGCCTATATGAACCACCTAATACCTAAATGTGTAAGGCTCACTATCAGAACCTCGACAGCTACACTTGCCATCTCAATCATATAGGCAATGGCCCAGGAGGACTAAAATCTCTAGCATCTATTAAATTGCTTAGCTGATCGATTAACCCATCCATTGGGTGTCTGATTGATAGCTTAAATTAAAATTATTAATTACCTTACATAGCTATAGGTCATTTTATAAACCAAACACTATTCATTCAGTCATTTTCTTAATACTCATTTTAAGTCAATACCATGGAATCATTTAACCAAATTTCATTATCACTTGGCATAATTAGCATCATAATTCAATACTTCCATGTTATTGCCAATATCATTACGTGTTACTAATTCTACATACATTTCTATCTTCAACTCATTTTTGTACATAAATTCTCATCATGCCTCCTATTCATACCAATAATTGCTCACTTTCTACTTACCTAATTCATTAAACACACATTGCCACATCTTAACACATACACAAGACATATTTACCTTTGCTTATTTTCTTTACCTATTTCTTTCATTTTAACATACTTTATGTTCATTCTTATTTCCAATTACCATGTTATTGTTTAACTCATGCATAACCACATTCCACCATGCTAACATATGCCTTTCGGCCATAAAACATGCACACACCTACACATGCATTCTTCCCTCACAAGTCATACACATAATCTTTATTTCATTGTATTATCATGATGGCATAACTATCTCACACAAATATGCACACACTCACACTTCCATACACGTGCACATATACACAACCACACATACAAAACATGACATGTATGAAATACATTAAATCTATATACCTAAGATATGAAAACATCCTTTTTCCATATATCTATTGCCTTGGTTCTCTCTCTTACTCAATGGTTCTCCCTTAACCTAAAACATAAACCCTAGAGCTTAGAAAAATTCTCAAAAATTCTACATAACTCCAAATCAAAGTCTAAACAAATGGTTTTTCTTAAAATCATTAGAGCTACCCAAAAATATTGGGAAAAACATAATTACAATAAAAAATATCACTATTTACCCTTTCATAAAAACTCACTTTCTGGCCAATATTTTCCAATTATGTTGCTTAGAATAGATTGAGGAGATCATGAAGGTTAAGAACTATATAAATTTTATGGGATTTCAGGGTGGAAAAAGAGAGAAAAGAGGAAAAAAATGGCAAGGGAAAGCTAGAGTTGGCATTGGCTCTTTGGGTGTAGGAGGTGGAAGATGCTCTCTTTACACATGTGACACTCTCACATGTGTGGAGGATTTTATATTAAGAGGGTAGAGTGGTTAGATCATGACATGCAGTGAATTAATGACCCAAATTAATCTACTTTTCTTTTAAACTTTAAAAATTTAAAATAATTTTTTAATACCTCTAAAAATAATTGCTTCAATGATAAAATGCTCGATAATACCCATTAAAGGCCTCGTAAAGTTTCAAGTAAAAACTTTAATGACAACTATGGTCACTATTCACTCACGTAAATAAAAATTCTAAATAAATATCAAATGACCTTAGAATATTAAAATTCCTTCACTAATGAACTCATCGGAATTTTTGAGCTTTAGGGTATGGTATTTTCAGGTCCATCTAGGCACATCCTGAAGTTATCTCAGCACAAACTCATTGAAGGTCACGATTTAGTAGTTCTTAGTTTAAAATGATTTATTGGTTCTGCTAAAAGTTTTAATTAATTCATTTTCTACATTTTCTAGCCTGTTAAAGTTTTATAACTAGTACTCACCTTTTCTAACCATCATAGTGGGCCTTACCTCCTCAGGAGTCACTATTCATGCCTTAGAGGTAGTGTTCAAGAAATAATATTTTACGGATGTTATAGTGGAGGCCTCCATTTTTAACCTTGATGGCTACATTTCGTCATGTCATATCTCATCATAATCATCATAATTATATGGGGGCTTAAATGTCGAACCTCGACAACCGCATATTGTCTTATAAGTTGTGTAGGCATCTACATTCTGGACCTCAACGACTGCAATCTATCATTAATTCTCAAGGTGTGTAGTAGCCCTTCATGGACCTTAAGGTAGCTGCATCTACCATCAAATCTCATAAATTGTGCAATGGCCCTTTGTGGACCTTAAGGCAGTTGCACCCATATAGTATCAAAAAATATCAATATCATCTCATAATCATCCATATAGATCGACCTATCATGACATCGATGTGTCCTACTAGCTGCTAACTCCTTACTTGACCAGTTAACCTAACTAGTAGGTGTCTAACCAATATGGGCTTTAATCATTAATCATTCATCTCACATTAGTAAGATTTAATTATTAATATGTTCATGTCTTTATATCTTCATACATCTTATCTCATAATTTCTTCTTTAAGCATATTCCATTATAGCGTACTTATCATTATTAAATTCTCATTAAAATTATGGTCTACTTGTCATAAATATCCTTTTAATAGCACTTTCTTATTGCATTCTTATTATTCATAACATCCCTTGTTGTTATGTCTCATTATTCATCTTTCATGTGTAGGAGTGTCCTTCAATTAACCTTCATGCCTAATTTATTATCTTTCATAGGATTAATATTATTTATTGAATACTCAACACTCCAATATAAAATCTTAATGTATCATTAATGTGCTTAATTCCTTAATTACTTATTTTTATATTCGTTTATCCTTTATGCTGAAATAAATAGATATTTGTTTTATAAACTTTGATTATCCAAAATATAATCAATATTTCTATCTTTTATTTTCATTAATTAAGAATTAGAATTTATAATAATTATGTATGTATATATACTTTATCTTATTAAACCATTTATCCTCTCTCATAAAATTTAATTCGTTTAATCTCATGTTAAAAGATTGTTCATCTACCCTTTTTTGGATTCAAATTGAAATTACTTTTTCTTTGGGTCTTTGCATTTTCTCTCTTTTTTTAGGTATTAGGAATATATTCTATCGTTCTTATTTTAATTAGTTATACTCAACTCATTTAAAATAATTCATATAAGTTAATTATATTATATAAATGATTTTCTATGTTCTCATCGTCTGTTTTTAGTTCAATCCAAGTCAATTCATTTGTAATGATACTTAAGCATACAATATATCTCTATATATTTATCATAATTTAGTTAGATCATATTGAAATCCTATATGTCCCCATATTTCTTATTTTCACTTATCTTTTACTCAAGTTGTAATTCTTTATTTAGGTTTGTATAATGAAGTCAATTTTATATCTTTTTAATTGGCTCCGGTAATTCCTCAATCTCTCATCCCCTTCTATTATATATTCTTCCTTGCACCTTAACATAATCAATTGATCACTTATAATTATTTATGTATACATATTATTCACTTAAACTTTTTATTTTGTTATAATTAGTTTATTTCTCTTATTAATTATGGTTTGTATATACTTTACCATGTTAGCTTGAATATATATTTATATACATTTCAAATTATCATATGTATAAGTCCTATATATTCATTCTAATTATTTATTTTTCTACACCAAATTCATTATTTATTATTACATTTTAATTACATTTAATTAGCTATAAAATAACTAATATTACTTAATATCAATTTTAACAATATTTGCTTCTTTGCCTTAACTATTATATTCTTTCAACTCTAACATAATTCTCTCAAGTCCTAATTATGTTTCCAATCTCTAAATCTTACTATATTTAGTCATTCTAACTAAGCTATCAATTTTCATAATGTACAAAATTCCATAATTTGTGCAAATTCATGCCAATTAATTATGTTCTTATTTTTAATCCCTATTCCTTATATTCCATACTTCTAAACATCCTAATATAATTCTCATAATACTTTAATCCATATAATTTATTCATCTAAAACAACATACTACTTCCATATAAATAATTCATTTATCCAAAATGACATAATTACATCGCATTTCACATGCACATAACCCACGGTTAGACTACATATACCTTCCTTAGCTCTATTTCTCTTATTCTTCATCTTTATTTATCCCTTTTTACTATACACTCCCCATGCTTCATCGGCTTCATAACTATACCTTATATGAAAATCCCATAAAATTAACATTAATCACACTAATCTTTAATCACTTACTTCAATATTTATTAATATAATTAATATAACTAATACAATTACCTAACTTAGGGGCAAGATACTTACACATATGTGGACTCAAATTTATCTCTTGCCTCCTCATTCTCCCTCAAATTTCCATCCATTCTCATGTAATTTAAGAGACTAAAAGGCAAGGCTAAAAGGGCATCCCTTGTAAGTAATTTTCTCATGACTATTTGGTGTAATAGGATAAAAAAATGGGAGATGGAGTTTCATAATGAAAATTTCAACCATCGTGATTAGGAGAGAGGATTTGGCTGAAACAAAGTGAATTAAATAATTATTTTTACATATTTATAAGCCAAATGGATGGCTAGGATTTAAAGTTAACACATACACATGGATGGCTAAAATTAATCTATGTGTATATGCATTAAAATATCATTTAACTAGTTACACCTCATCACCACCCTCTTTTCGCATGGGTGGCCATGATTAATCCACATCCTAACTTGATCCAAGGGTCTAAAATGCTCCCTACACAATTATTTGTCTTTTTCCTTACACATATGTACATTTAATTGAATTTATTTCATTAATTTTTCTCATAGTTCCCATTTTCAGAAAATTCCAACATTATGATTTCTAGATTTCTTATAATTTTTTATCATTAAGACATGCCACTTTCAAAATTTTTTGAGCACGTTTCTAAATTTATTTATTCATCTCTAAGTAATTTACTATCTAATGTAGACCATAAATTCAGATTTTGTTTTCGTCTTTAAACCTCCTATGTGACCTCAAATGCTCCTTAAATTTCATCATAATATATCTTATAATAAATACAAATTTTTGGTCGGGTTAACTCAATTTGGCCTGCCAAACCTCATTTTTCATGCATTTTCTCATCCTTACTAGGCCACATGTCACTTCCCTATTACTCTTATGTGTCTCTCCTCATTTTGACCATGAATAGTGAATTTCCCATTTTGACCCTAGCTTTTCCACGAAATTACCATTTTGCTCTTCGATCATTTTTTGCTTCGTAGCTCACACCAATCGACTTTACATGATTTGTACATCCATTTTATTTCCCACAATTTCTTTAAATTCCATTCTATGCTCACAAAAATTAGAGTGAAAGTCAGGGGGTGATATAGTGTATATAATGAATCCTTTAGTTTTAAATCCATACATTTCTTGCAATTAAAGTGTATTATGTCAAATTCCTATTCTATGCTCACAAAAATTAGATCGGAAGTTGGGGGCTGACATAGTGTATGTAATGTATCCTTTTATTTTAAATCCATACATTTCTTGCAATTAAAGTGTATTATGCATTTGTTAAATAATTGTGCTATAAGCATAAAACCTATCAAAGTATATCTTTAAACATGTTATTATTAGATATATCACTACGCTGCAAAGCTTAGCGCATCATTTGTTTGCATTGTGCAAGTTTTTGGATAGCTCAAACGAGGGATCTTTAGGCTATAGAGATAATAGGTTCTTAAAGTAGATGTAGTTCTTGTGGTTTTTATATGCTATGTATATGATGAAAAGATAAAGGTATATAAGCATTCATATGTATATTGATATATGGATTATAGGCCTGTATATATGAATATGTGCATTATGAATTGTATATAGAGACATTATGTAACAATAAAAGATAGTTGTTCTTATGCTAGTTAAAGTATGATATGTGTTTGTTAATTGATGAGGAGTATGAATACATATATATATATATATATATATATATATATATATATA
>CANXYI012157635.1:0-11912 GCA_948208565.1 Hura crepitans | reverse complement strand
GCACATCCAGTGGGTGTCTAACTAATAGGTCAATTATTAATTTAAACTGTTAATCTTAATATTATTGATTCCCAAATCCATTTTATATTTAAGTTACTTGTGATGACAAAATATTACAACTTAGCCTATGGTCGCAAAGTTACTATACGTATGGTCAGTTTACGCAACTAACACTATTCATTTAGTCATTCTATGTTTCATGCCTTTCTAATACCAACCCATGCCAAGTCTAATTTTCATCCTTTCCTTTATGTATTCATTTATAACCTATAGTCATACCACATGATACAAAATTATGCCATTTTCCATGTCATTATACCATTATCATTATTTTACCAAATTACCATAATTTCATCCCACATATGTTACAATTTATGTTCACTTCCAATTATGCTTTATACCTTTCTTAACTTAGCCATTTCCTTACCTAAAAGGCCATAACCACATCTACACATACCATAACCTATAATATACACATTTTGGCCAAGACACACATCCACACATACACATGAATTTCTTCCCAATTTGGCATACCAAACTTATTGTTTTAATGCCAATAAGACTATTTAACATTATTTTACATTGTCACCATGCATACACCTAAAATCAAGGATTTCCATGCAAGGTTCATACACATAAACATGCCATACACAAAGACATATTAGATTTAGGTCTATTCCAAATACCTAGGGTGTGAAAACACCCTTTTCTCCACCACTTTTGGGCTTGCAACCTTGGTTTTCCTAACTTGAATCATTAAGCCCTAAACATATTAGAATTTACCTTAGAAAAATTCTCAAAAATTATTTAGAGATCCAAATTGAAATATAAAACCATGTTTATTCATAAAATACTTCAATTTACCTATATCAAAAATAAAAATTAGGTTTAGAACACTTACACACAAAAATATCACTATTCACTCAAGTGACATATCTCCTAAATTAGCCCTCTTTTCTAAATTTTGTTGGAAGAAATAGAATCTAGAGACTATGGAGGCTTGATTTCTTATAATTTTTGTAGGGATTAGAGGAGAAAGGAGAGTGAAAAATGAAGAAAATGGTAAGGATGAGAGAGAAAGTGACGTCAGCTTCTTATGGATCTCAAGGTTAAAGATGGTGTTTTGGCACATGTGAGGATTTCACATGTGTAACCCCTTATGTGTGGGTGGGTGGCTGCCTTGGATCATGATAAGTGGCAATCTAATGGATAGGATTCATTTTATGTCATTTTTGGCTTTAGAAATTCCTAGAAATTTCTCTAGACCTCCAAAAATTCTCATTTTAATTTTAAAAATCCTTAATTAGTGTCTCTAAGGCCTATGTAAAATTTCAATTCAAAATTCAATAGTTGACTTTTTGGCACTATTCACCTGTCAGAATAAAATATTTAGAAAAAATATCTATCAATCTTAAAGCATTAAAATTCCTTCTCTATCATACTCATTAGAATTTTTGAGGTTCTGGGTGTGGTATTTTTAAGTTCGTCAAGGCACATCTCGAGGCTATCCCGGCACAAACTCATTTTATCTTCTCATCCACTAGTTCTTAACTCAAAATGATTTATTGGTTCCGCTAAATTTTTTTATTCATTCGTTTTACCTATTTTCAAGCCTGTCAAAAGTTTTATGATCAATACGCCAGTCATTGGACTCATAAAGATGCCCTGCACCGTAGGGAACGTCACTCGGGCCTAGAAGGTACTATTCATAAGACCTTGACATATGGGCATTACAATGAGTAACATTTTATAAGGGCTTTGTTTAGCTTTTATAATTGGAGTGTTCTATTGTGGTTCCAACACTAGATTGACTAAGCTAATTAAGTAAAGGTGGGATAAACCTAATTCTAAGATCAAATGTCTTTTTTTATATCTTATTTGACTTTTCTCGAGCATGAGAAAGTTAATTATATATAGATGTTTATTCATCGACCCCCTCCTTTTAAGGATACCCATCTTAACATGAAAAACATTCTCACGAATAGTTAAATAAAAAAGGATTTAATACTATGCATTGCAAAAAAATCTAAATCGTAAGCACTATTCACTATCTCCTTCAAAAGATAGTTGGTTGAGAGAAAAAGCAAGCTCTTCCCTTAATATATGATAATCTTAGAGTTCCTCTTGACTATTGGTTAAGTTAAGCTTAAGGTAACTCAATAAAAAGATCCCTTGTTATTGATTTTGTATTAATCACTGAATTGAATTTCTTTTTTCAATTGCATAAGGCTGGGTGCTAGTTTTTCTTTTTCTTAGTATCACTCTCATCCATAGCTTTGTTACATGTCCTCAATCTAGTATTAGACTAGTTAAGTGTAAGTGTAGTTTTTCCTTTCAAAGGAGGAATGTAAGAGATGAAGCTTTTGCTCTTTTCTCCTTCACTTGCTTTATCATTTGCACCTATTGATCAAATTAGAGACTTTACCTAGAGATCTTTCTCCTGCTGGCTTTCAAGCATCGATACCTATCTCCTAAGGAATTTCTCTTTGCTTTCATATACAATACTAGGCACAAGTATGTGTATTAGTATGTTTCATCCACTTAAGCTAAAGCTAGAATCAACATAGTTGTTCACTAAGAAGAGATGCTAACATAGATATATAATTATAGTGGTAATGCCTAGTATATAATTTGATGGCAAGCTGAATAACTATTATAAGATTCACCAAAGCTGATTATATTAAATAGGAGCACTCCTTTCTCGATTAAGGCACTATCATAGTTATTTAGCAATAGAATCTTTATGTGTATCTACAAATCAATCATTCATTCCTACTTACATATTTTTGTACTGGGTAAATGCCCCGGGTATCTTCGATCTTCTCATAGATATTTTGCCATTTATGAGTGAAGACTTTGCCAACAAGTGATAAACTATAAGTAAAGATAAAGTCCCTAGGGAACTTTATGAAGATAACATTTGCTTTAGCTGGGTTTTGTAAACGGGAAGACATACTAGCATGTGAAAGAGGTATGGGGATTGGCTTACTAGGTTGAAGTGACAAGCCTTAGTCAAAGAGTCTTTTTTTTATCTAAACCTTAATCTTTATAGTTTACTTATCACAATAGAAAAGAAAAATCTCCTAGTCAAACTTTTCATAAGAACATTTGGGGACCACATCATTTATGTATGCTCTCAGCCAAAAAAGACTATTATCTATCACAAGATACCTTTAGAGAGGGGTAGATAGCTTGGCTTAGCCTTACCCTAACCTATACTAAACTTTAATCTAATTTAGGCAGGGTTCGAGCAAGTGTAGGAAATTAGATAGAGAAGTACTAATTTATATAGGGCATAACTCCTCATAGAATTGGTTGACTTTTGATAGTAACGTGAAGGGATATTATATTACCTTATTAAGAGCCATTTTCCCTTTCTTTCATATAGCCTATCCAAGCTATAAAAACTTATGCCTTTCTAACCAACATTTATCCTTCAAAGAAGCTAGTTGTTCATCTTAGAGAGAGCACTCGCCTGTTGCATGTTTATTAGACTAAGTCAACATGCCTATTTACTGTGCACCTGTATGTTATCTTGGAACTTGAGATTGGGCTTTTGGATTTATCACTTTCACTTTTAAGGTAGAAAAATCTTCCTTTCATTTGGTTTTTTTATAGTAATGACTAAGTACAGTCTCATTCTTTAACATCAGGAACTGACTTTCATGAAATTGTTTCCCATTTGGACTGCTTAAGAAGTCATCAAAGATTAACAACTTTTTTGATAGCAAGCCTGATACCTTTCTTTTTCGTGACACTGCGTGCATTTAGCAAGTTCATGTATAAGGTCTTAGTCACTATTTTGCTTTTTAGTTCATGCTACGACATTTACATTCCTCCCATTAGGAAAACTTGAATCTCCAACTTATTACATGCCTATGCAACTATTGTAGTGAGAGGTAATGTCAATGGCAAATAGACGAGAATGAGTAAATAATGTAAGAATATCCACATATTGAATGGAAAAACCTGGGCTACTATTGAGTGTAATGGGGAAAGTTTTAAGTATTCATAGTAGGTACAATGACCCTAAAAAACCCTTCTAACATTAATTCTTATACTAAAATGATCTCCTTCAACTAGCTTTTCTGCCTGTAGGTGAGAATCAGTCGAGTTTATTAGATCCAATTCATTGGTTTCATCGCAGAAAGGAAGAGAGCATTATAAATTGCCTTATTTGATCTAGGATGGAGAATTTGCTTTTTCTTAGCTTAATATGAGTTCATAGCCACAGTATAGGTTACGTAGTTAGAGTGAAAATGATTTGATATTCTAGATCTACTGCTAGTCTTTGCTTTACTAGTCCTTGCAAAAATGAGATAGCCTACTATTACTCAAGTGCTTTACGTTGGGGCATAAAGCAATAGCTTAATTGGCTTTGAGAAATATATTAGATCACTTACCTTGCTTTGGCATGCTAGATGTGGCTTGATTTCACTATGGTTCAAGATCATTGATTAAGTAGATCTTGAGACAAAGGAGTTTCAGTGATCCAGTTATGAGTTAAAGGGATCGATCAAATAAATACTTAATTTTGTATATTATGATACAAATTCATAAAAAAAGTACATCAATGAGAAAAAGGAAGCATTTTTTCACTATAACTACTGATTATGAAAGTGACTTAGTTTGATTTCATATGTCACATTGAATAGTCACATACGATATCCCAAAAATGAAATTCTTTATGACATGGATTCATACAAGAAATGGAATATGCCATTATGCACTTTGTATTCTCAATTGTCATCCTGACTTCACTTCTTTATGAAATAATTCAAAAGCATATTTTATATCGACCAATATTGGAAAAGGAAGAATCCTTACAGAGGGTTCTAAAGTTGGGAAGTTCCTGTGTTAGTAAGGGAGAGAGGAAGAAAATGTTGACTGGAAAGACTACATTAGATGTAACTAGGCATTTTATAAACTAATGTTGCTCTTTGAGGCCTTTATTATAGCTTGTTCAGAAAATCTCTTCTTTATACAATGCCCTAAGGAGAGTACTACCTTAGGGTTCCAAACTAGACTAAAAGCCATTTTTGTGTCAACTCTTTTCCCTCGTTAGCAGCTAAACTAAAAAACTACTCTTACAGATATAAAACAATAGAATAAAAATCATAGGGATAGAGGGAAGGGGGGACAATAGATTCTAAATTTACTCACTAGTATAGGATAGGATTTTAGCTACTAGACAATCCTTAAAATGAAAATAAAGAAAAAAAAGTTAAGCTTAGAACTATTTCAACTCCAGCACTAGTTTTTACTTGATTCTTATTTCTACCCATTAGTTGACTTCGAATTTTTTTCCAATAAAAAAGAATTTCCCTCTTTTCATTCCAAATCAAATGAGCACTCTAAAGTAAGGGCATTGCTTTCATGCTTTAATCTATATGTATCTCAGAAATCAATCCCATATGTATCTCAAAAAGTAGAGTTGATGTTTCCTTTACTACATTGGTTAGATACGAGCATCCAACTCTTGCTATATTGACTTTTTGATTTTTTACTTTTAACCTTTAACTTGACACCTTTGGATTGTACTCACACTAGCACTAGCAAATAAGAAATGAAAATACCTATTAACTTGCCCTAAAATGATCTATATACTATATTAAGGAGTACCCTCCTTCACAAGTAATTCAATAACACTTTCCAAAGACTAGATAATTGAATGAATGAAGGCAAGGGCACACTGAACCTCAAAAGGGGATTGGTACTGGAAAACTAGGACATCTAATACACTGCGAGCAAGTATTCCATCTAAACTGTGAACTTTAATATCATACATTTCCTTCTTATAAAATGGTTTTTATTATAGTACAATATAACTAGGAGTCAAAATGAACTCCATTAAACCTATTGCATATCGTTAGATATGCGACATCTAGGTCATTACCATCTCCCTTTCTTTTGTCTAGTAGCTAATACAACACTTTATCTAATAGTAGATTCTCTCTGAGATGAATCCCCATGATTGATTCTATTACAGTGAATTTAGTAGTTTTGCTTTATGCCATGTCTTCAAAACAAAACTAGACAAGTAATGGACATCTATATTCCTAACTACTTCATCTACTTCAGAGAAATACACGTAGTATAGCTATGATTTAGGTTATGTCCTCTATTCCCCACACTAACTATAGCCCTCAAGGAGAAGGAAGAGATATTTCACACTACTATTAATATCAAAACTAAGCTATCTACTAAAGGAACACATTGAAACTTATACATCTTTATCGAGCACTCTTTTATTATCTACTTCTATTCAGATACTTATTTTATGCTCCTATCTTTATAATCGAGCAATTTTTTGCACCTCTCCTTGAAAGAGGAATAAAAAAATGAGATTAATCCCTTATGAGATTGCCCTCAGCTTAATTTAATAAGGTGTAGTTCTCTATCTTTCTTCCCTCCCTCTCTCTAATCTAATCAATTGAATAACTTTGCCCTCATCTTGTCAATTTATGTCTTCCCTAATGCTACTCTTATTTAAGAGATGCCACCTTAACCAAGGCTAACTCTAACTAAAAGAAAGGACAAAAAGGCACATTGTTACTTTTATTCATTTATGAAGTGCTAATAAAGATGTTGAACTAAAAGCTTTGTCTTTCCCTTCTACTAAGTCAAATAAAGGAAAGGAGGAATCTCATCTTTGGTATGGCAATTCAAAGCATTGAGACAAAGAAATGTCTTGAAGTTGTTATCACAAAAACAATGTAGAAATTTTATGTCCTTTACTACTTTATATTACACCTTTTACAAGGTAGGATAAAATGCTAATGCTTTCTCTTAGTCGCACCTAGCATTGCAACTTAATTATTCTTATTCTTGCTTTAAGCTTTATCTTTTTCTTCATATATAGATAGACCTAATATGTGATATCCCTATCACTTCCCAATGAAGCTTTTTTTGATTTGAAATGAATGAGAAATGAAGGCATATGTAAGAGAAAAGAAAGCCCCTATTTAGGCATGAGACCTAGTACATTGACCTCTCATAAACCTAAAAACAAGTTTTTGGCTATTGCAAAATCAAATAATAAAGACAACTAAAGCCATATATATTCTCAACAAGGGAGGAACTTGACCTCAGCCAGCCAGCCTGTATGCTAAAGAAAAAAGGCTACTATAGAGATGAATGCTTATAGATTGAGGCTGAGTTAGTGACTAATAAGAATTGTACTTTGCTTACCATGCTTCGTTAGTCAAAGGGAGGGAAAAGCACAAGCTAGCCAGGAATGATGAATAGGGTTAATTTCCTCATAGAACCATAATAATAGATTGATTGACTATGGTTAAGTCAGAGCCCTCTATTTTTTATTAGAGGAGATTGATTACACTTTATACTATACCTTACTTAGTCTTCTGCTTGACTTGGATTCTCTAAAGCTTAAATAGAAGGATTCCTCAAGGAAGGATTGAATAAGGAATTGACTTCTCTAAAATGGATAGAAAATTATTTCATTTATATTTGGCACTTCTTTACTTTGCTTATCTAGTAGACTATTTTTATCATTCAAGTGTTAAAAAGGGGAAAACCTTTAGCTTTAACAAGTACTACTACTCCTATGGTTTTGGATAGTATAACCAATTATATGATGTTCTTTTCGCTCTTAGTTGGAGTAAGAAGAGTATTATTAAAAGGGTGCATAGCTATGAAGTTAAGAGATTTTGCAATCTCTCTTTCCTATGCTATTAAGAATAAAGAATATCTAGCAAGGTATTCTTCCTTATTATATGCAATTATACATGTGTGCAAGAAATTATGTTTAGTGTAAGGTCCAAGGTAAAAGTCATAAAAGAAATCAAACTCCAAGTCTCTTTCCCAGCTAACTATGAATAGAGTGAAGGGTGGGCTAAGAACTTTTTAGAAAGGGTCTTTATTCAACAATATTCCCCAAGCTCACATATATGTTATTCCTCTTTATCTAATGAAATCTCTTTTATATCAATTCATAATAAGTAAGGCAAAGTGAGCTCAAAGTAGGAATAGTTAAAAATGGTGTCAAAACTCCTCCCTTACTCCACTAACTAGGTAACTCATTTTTCTATCTAAGAAAGTAGAAAATCCTTTAATCCTGCTTGCCAATAGGTTCCCTTTTCATCCAGATTTAGATTGGTTAGACATGTTTTTGCTTTATTTACATTGAGTTATTTTCATCTAGTCTTGGTTTGCTTCTTTACTTTCACTCATAGAGTTATAGTTAGATTCGTGACTTCTTCACATCTCTCTATCAAATAATTATACTCAAATCCATTCTCTCACTAACCAAATATTCCTAAGAAGGTTTTGTTAAACAAAGGACTTAGAGATTAGTAGCTAGTTCAAAAAGAGCAATTTGATCTTATTGGCTTGCTTATTCAACTTGTTTGAGTAAACCCCATCTTTTTATCCTAAATGCCATTTCCTTTTCATTTATTATCATTAGCACAATAGGCTACTCAATTTTCCATCTCAGCTCCTTTTGCCCTTTATCCTATGCCTAGGAAAATTATTTCAACCACAGTCATTAAACTAGCCTTTCTTTGGGGATTAGATCTATGAGTTCAATCAAAGATGGCTAAAACTTTGTTTCATACCTCTTTCTCGATTCGATTAGAGAATTATTTTTTTTAACATGGCTATGATCAAGAAGTCTGGATGATATGTAGGAAGTAGTTTAGTTTACCTCAAACAATTGACTTACTTGTTATAGCAAAGTAAATGTTTTGAACTACAAAACTGAATTGATAGCCTATTTGGTGAATAAAGACTGACATTGGACTGGCAACCTCACTTATCCAAACTAGTAATTCAATTCCCTAATTTCCATGGAAAGGTGTTAAAGGAATAGAAGATGAAAGTAAGTTTATGCCACTTTAGGATTTCAAGTTACCTCTGAACATAATATGGGCTTTCAATTATTCTCAAATCTTTGGGCAAATCTATATCCCTACTAGAAATGACTAATTAATGAATGTTTAGAAGATCAAAGACACAGAAGATTAGATTAATATCCAATCCACCAAAACTATTGCCAATGAATAAGAAATACCTAGTTTCAAAGGTTTGTAGCCTTTTATTTTCTTTTAAGAATCAATTTATTTATTTATTACAACTTTTTCTTATAAGAATCAAGGAACATACAACATACATGTAGTAGCACCAACAAATGAAGCAGTGGGCAAACCCGATTTGATCCATTCCATATAAAGGCTATATTAAGCAAGGCAAGATAAAACTAAAGCAAGTAGAAGAAATACCATATCATTAACTAGGGTATTAATTCTTTAAATATGGCTGAAGAAAGGCAACTTTCAGATTACTTACTAATTAGGGGCTAGAAGGGAAAAGGTTTCTATTCTTTTTCATAGAAAAAGCCTAAACCTTAGAGTACTTATTTAATGTTTTATAAAATGCCAAAGTCAAGTCTTTCTTTCACCTTATTTCATCTTTCATTTATTGAAGTAAAGTCTGCTTACAACGTTAGTGTTTGAGCTTGAAATAGAGTATAAAGGCTACTAAGCTTTTCAAAGCTGTTATGAAGAAGTGAAGAAAGATTATGATGTGTGAGGCTATAATCATAGTGTACGGTGTCATAAAATCATTTTGATAGCTAAGCTAACATGTAAAGAGTGGTGTCCTCTTCCATTAGAAACTATTGGTCTTATAAAAGTAATTGGTCTTGGATCTAGTCTTCCAAACTGATATTCACTTTCGAAAAATTTACCAAGCTCAGGTACAAAAAATGGAAAAGTAGGCAATTACTTAGAAGAGGAATTACATTCCAATACAATAAACACAAATGGTCTTACTTAGGGTAAGACTCACTCTTTATAAGAAAAAAGAATTAAATTGAAGAAAGCATGGTTGGTCTCATTCCTCTTTCCCCAACTTCTAAGCATGTCAATTCTGAAAAGCTATAGAACTTCCATATTACATACTCTAGTGTAAAGTAGATAGATTTGAGTGAGCTTGTCTTCACTTTAAATTAAATAGAAATTCTTGTCTATGATTTCTATCCCTAGTTTTAAGGATAGGAACTAGTTTGTTTGTATGTAAAGCTAATACTAATTTTATTCTTTTAAAATGTAACTTGGGGGAGTAGAGCTTACTGCTAGTGGAATAAAAGAAAAGAAATCGAGAAATAAAAAAATTGGTTGGTTCCTAATGGCTTAATCAAGTATAAGTTTCCCCTATATTCAAAGCATATACAATTAAAGAGCTAGTGTTTTTTCCTATTCCTAAAGCTAGAAATGCTTGGTAAGGAAGAACTAATTTAGAGTTCTTTTCCCTTTAGGGATAATAAGGGCCATGCTTGACTCAGAACTTAACTAACTACTTAAAAGCTTACGTGGGTGGAGAAATAAATGAAACTAGCAAGCAAGTTCATAGGTTTGTATAGATACCTATACTTATAATGATAATGAGCTACTCGTATCTATAGTATAATCCAGCTTTCCTTTGCCACTCAAGTGTCATTTGTGCTTAGGCCCCTTCTTCTCCTCCCGAATGAAAGTAAGAGAAAGAGCTAGAAAAAGCACAAATGCTCCACAAGTGCAATATGGGAGAGGGCATATTGATAAGGCACTGAAGGTGTGTTTGGTTATGAAGAAAAAACACAGTTTCAGTAAACCTAATCTAGACCAAAAGGGAAATGGTGAATCATCTCATGTTCCAAATAGAGAAGGCTCGAGCACTCTTTTTTCTATGCTAATCTTTAATTCCATAGAGGTTTATTCCAAATAACAGGCTTCACTACCCTACTTGCTTACACCATCATTTTTGTTATGCCAACTATTGAGAGAGTTTTGACCCCCAATTTCAATTATTAGACTTAATGGATACACAAGCTTTACACTTAACACTTACACATAGGCTTCACTCGAAAATTTATATACGGACATGACAACTTAGAGGAGGAGGACATTTAACAAAGTCTTAACTGTAGGACAAAAGAAAGAAAGGCATTTCTACTCTTATAGCTATCGAAGGAATCCTTCCCTAAATGAATAAAGATATATCACATTTAGTTCATCTTAGGCCTTGTTATTTATAACTAGGAAGTGGCACCTTTATAAAGTAATCAAAGAGTGTGTATTCAAGGTGAACCAAATAAATCAATGGCAAACTCCTGTCTTAACCCTTACCTTGACTAGAAGAAAAGAATTCCTTTTTTTAATCTTATGGACAGAACATTTGGCAAAACCATTCCATCGATAAAGCCTACAATTGCTTCCTATTACCTATATGAAAGATTTTGATATTCCTATTTTTCCCTTTTGCACTTAAGCCCCCCAGGCCTCGATAAAGGGAAAGTTCAAATCTGACTTGTAATCCTATCAGCTTAAAGTAAGATATGGTGAGGATCGAGCATTCTCTATTGTCCCTCTTCCACTCCTTCTTATCTAAAAAGCCCTGACTTTACTTATTTTAAGAACTTAGAAATTTTTGGTTGACTTCTTAAAGTTTAAGGTGAAACCCAAAATAATTTACCCAAGAGGGGTTTTAGCTTATTCAATAGCCATTTGACCAGATGTCATGATTAATCCCCATCCTTGATAGGGTAGATCTCTCCCTTTCCTATTTGGTGTTAGCGATAGTTGTTATGCTTAAGTATATAAGTCATTGGCTATAGATACCTTTGGGGTACCACTTCTCGATGCACTGATAAGTCACTTCCAAATGGCTTTTCCTTAAGAGTTAAGGGCTCCTAATGCTAAGCTTTTTTGGGTCAGGGTAGAAAGAAAATTAGAAATAGGAAAAAATAGTAAAGATCACTAGTAAAGTTTGTTTATAAAATCAGACAATCAGAACCGATAAAGATTCACCTTCAAAAATGGAGAGGAGGGCAATCAACGTAGAATAGTGTATAGGTAGGTCTAGGTATGATGAGAAAAATTCCACTTGCTACAATGGGTGACTTTAACTTC
>CANXYI012157079.1:0-13742 GCA_948208565.1 Hura crepitans | reverse complement strand
TTTAAATAAATTAATAAATGGAACCTTCTTTATGCCTCAAAGAAGCTAGCATTAATTTACAATTTTGTCATGGATTTGGCCCAGTGATAGTGGCATGGTGCCTTGATTTTGGCCATGGAATTAGCCCAGCATCTGTTGGCTTTATTGCCTAGACTTTGCCATGGAATTGGCCGAGCTTTAATTGGCTTTATTGCCTGGACTTTAGCCATGGACTTGGCCCAGATATAATTGGTCTAGTGCCGAGTAAAATATTAAAAAGAATAGTGAAAATTGAAATGAAATTAGGGTTAAAATAGTCCCAGAAAACTGACATCTAAAAGTGGTCAAAATGACCTATAACTATCCAGTTGACCTCAACTTGAACCAAAAATATAACTGGACTATAAAGTATTAAGTTTTAAAGTGAAAATGCCATGATAAATTATATCATAAGACACCTTGAGTTTTGATCATAACAGACCTAAAATTTATTTTTTAATTTTACCGTTAGAGCTAAAAAGTGCTTATACTAGTCTAAATAAAATTTTAAAGTCTAAGATAAAATTTTTATCTATCTATTTTTGAGACTCAGAGACTATAAGAATAATTTTGGCTTATAAATGAAGATAAATTGAGCTACTTGGCCCATTGGTTAGACACCCACTAGATGAGTTGATCAATCAACTTAGGGTTTTGTAGCTATAAGTCATTGGTGATTGAAAAGGTCTACGGACCGATATTAATTACGTCACCCAATTCATAATAGATATTTATGGTTAGGGACGCCTATAGGCTAATCTCCATTATGCCACACAGTTATTTTTATTGTGATTGGGGAGGCCCACCTGCTGATCTCCATTATACCACGTAGTTATTTTTATTGTGTTTGGGGAGGTTACAGCTGATCTCTATTATGGCACACATACTAGTGCAGTGGAGTAGGTCCAAAATGAGGACCACTACACTAGTTATTTTTCCTCTAAATCTAGTTTCTTAAAGTGTCGTCTTCGTGGTCAGGCTAGAGAATTAAAACAAATAAATAATTAGACTAATTATGAATAGAAAGATTAAGTATAATGGAATAGTGCTTCCTCAGCTTTGATAAGATTCCAATTAAAGGGCATTCTAGACACTTTTCATAGATATGCTAGATCAATTTAAATAATTAACTTCAGTAAATATATATACATATAAGGCAAGAAGACTACCTCAGGGCATATTAATACCTTAAAGAGATAAAGTTAAGTAGATCTGAATAACTCCTTCAAGAGAAGTAATAAAATTACAGTATAAGGGTATTTTGGTAATTTTCCACTTTTAAGACAGATTAACTAATTCTTCCAAAGTTGCATGTATTAAGTAATAGTCCTTACATTATGTGGGTTATTTAAGTCAAAAATGTTATTTCTAGACCATGCAAATACTTTAGGGGTATTTTAGTAATTTAGCACCCCAGTGAATATTTAAATTATTTAATGAAGTAAAAATTATACTTTTAACTGCATAAGTAAGTTAATAATATTACACCATGATTAAACTACTTTAAATTCACCACTGAGTATCTCGTATACTCAGTGTACCAATTTTGGTGCATAGGTGCACTACAGCAAGACTTGCCTTGAAAAGCATGACAACAGTGGTTTTGAGGATACAGGTAAAGACATTGGATGAACTGATGTACGTTTAGATATCCACCTACTTAGGTGGGAAATGTGTAGGAAAATGTATTTAGGCTTCAATAATGTAATGTAATTAAGTGATTGTGACCTACTGATCTAAATTTAATACTTCTATGCATATTCAATGGTGAATGAATATGTATGTATGATGTTGATGTTGATGTGAGCTTGAGGCTCTATATTTTTGTATAGTTTTATCTGTCACCTAAGACCTAAGTTTGTTGTGTACTAAATGATAATGATAGGCTAAAATTTGGGGACTAGATAGGTCCAAGTGTTGTGAATGGTTTATAAAGGTGTTTAACACATCTATTTAAATCTTGGGATAGGACCTAGGTAGCTGTTGTGGTATCGAATTTTTAAGTAATATCTGAGTATGGGTAGATTTCCTCTATAAAGACTAAGTAAGGTTGTGTGGAACCTAAATGGACCATAGGAACTGACAGAAATGGGTTTAGAGTTAGATAGCCTGATCTGCACTAAAGTTGGCAAAAGTTAAATGAATGACCATTGGGAAAATTTTAGGATGGGTGACCTGGTAAGAAGTGCTCTGCTTATTAGGTCTCTTCAAGAATCCAATAGGGGGGTGTCACATTTTGTGGTATCAGAGCAAAGATTCAATGTTCCTCGGTAAAGTATATAAATATCAAAGGGTTAAGTTTAATTCCTCTAAACTGTTATGCTGTCTAAGGCTAAGAAAAAAAAGTCTTCTGAAGTGCAGAACTGACTGGTCTAACTGCCTAAAAGAGGGCTATGGAATCAACTGCTTTAACAACTATGGCATTCAAAGAGCAGGTCCTATATTAGTATTTGAACCCAGTTATGTTGCTTAGCAGCAAGAGTCAGGAGTGCCTAGCTGATAATAGGCAAAAGGACTGTAACACCCCTTACCTATTTCTACCTAAAATAGGTAAGGCGTGTCACTTCCTACTGAGATCACCCATCCTTGGATTTCCCTAGGGGCTACTCATTTAACTCCTACCCTAATTTGACCTATATTTTCCAAGTATGTCCTTTATCTAAATCTAATCACTTATTCTGGAACTACATCTTATGCTAGTCCGTTAAAAGTTTCCTCAGGCATTACCAGATAATTCTGGAAATTTAAGCAGCATAACGGCTGCCCTAGTTCCTAACCTAACTAAACCTATAAAGAAAACACACTTCTAATTCAGAAACCCTGCCTATTCCTCCTCTGGACCCTCTGGTCCTCTAGAATCAATTAGCAAGACAACATCATGAAATTTATAATAGACAGAGTCGTAGACCGATTAACATGCATAGGCATGTCAAAAAGGATTACTCATTCACTGCATAACATTGTACATATAGACTAAATTCATTTCATTAATTCATATAGTCTTACTACTCATTCTAACCTACTTATATACATGAGTGCTATACGTTATACATATGTAATTCAAAAGAAAAAGTAGGATACCAAAAGATTAGGATAGCTATATTGATGGTGATGTCTGACGCTGGCCCGTACCTTGCTCATAACTTGCGTATTGGAACACCGATACACTGAGTACAAAACTCAATGGTGGAATAATATAATTATATTATGTCTCATGCAATAGGCAATATGCAGGATTCTGTACATAGAAAGTCATCCTAATATACTAAGTTCGCTCAGTCATTTTATTCAATTCCTTATTTACTTTTCTAGACCAATTATCATTTATTACTAATTACAATTTCTATTTTTAGGCCCATAGATAGACAACACTTAAAGACAATGGATAGCTGGACTATCTTGTGCAGTGGCCCACTTTTAGGGCTTAGGTAGCTGCACCTACCTCACCCGATAGCAAGGACCCATCCGTAGACCACTCTCGATATCGGACTAGTAGATAGTAAGGACCCATCTGTAGATCACTCCTAATATCTACGAAGCATCACCCAGAAGTGGATACTAGGGACCCGTCCGTAGACCTCTACCAATATCCACTGTCACACCAAATAGGATGCCGAAGCATTGCATAGCCTCAACACTACCAAAACATGGTAATAGGCCCCAAAAGGATCGACTACCTAGCAGCTGTTCTATCCCTTATTGACCGGTCAACCCATCTTGTGGGTGTCTAACAAATGGGCCATTACTAATTTAAACCATATTCAGTTTCATTATATGCTTATTTTGCCATGCTAGACCTAACTCTCACATTTAATTTACGAATTTGCCACTATTATAAAATCACTATTCATTTGGTCAGTTTTCGCAACTGACACTATTCATTTGGTCATTTTTTTTATTTTAAGCATTTCATTGCTCCTCTAATTTAAACCTCTTTTCTAAGGCCATTTCACTTAATTATCCTCACATTATATCCTCAATATAAAATCCCTTAACTTACTTAAACTTTAGCCTTAATTTTTCCTCTAATTAAATACCAATTTTCAACACATAACAAATCTAAGTTTTTTTTAGTCATTTTGCCTTATTTTTGTAACCTTCAAATCTCATATTTATATGCTCAAAATACACTTATTTTTCAAACATACACACGAAGCACAATTCATGCCACCAATTCAGCCATAAATGTACATGCACACATGCATACTATTTCTTACTAATTTATTCCACATATCATATTAGTTTACCACAATTTTCATGCTTATGTTTACATTACCCATAAACTACATGCCTACATGCAATATACCCCATTTCCATATAAGTGTTACAACTCAAATTGCACACATATGCAAGGCATAATATAATTAGGGTATTCCATATACCTAGGGTGCCTTTCCACCCTTTTCTCCACCACTTGGACTTGGAATAGTTTGCTCCCTTACCTTTGCATTCTCTCCTCCTAACATAAACCAAATTTACTTTGAAAAATTCCTAGAAAATTATCTATAGCTCAAATAATAATTCTAAAACCATAGAAGTCATTAAAATGGCCTAAATTAACTATACTAAAAGTAAAAAATGGAATTGGATTATTTTTTTTTACTTGAGTTACTATTCACTCAAGTAGTGAATTATGAAAATTGGCTCCCTTTTCTTGAAATTTTTGGTAGAATAGGATCCGTGAATCATAGAGGCTTGATTTATATTAATTTTGGATTGGTTTATGTAAATTTTAGGAGAGAGAAAGCAAAAAAAAATGGTGGTTTCCTTACTTGGTGCCGTCGACCATGGAAGGATAAGGAAGAAGATGAAGTCTTCAGCTCATATAGGCTGGTTCTACATATTTGAAAGCTAGTGTGGGCGGGGCTTGATCCATTGGCCCAAAATAAGGCCCAATCTCTTTATGTACATAATAAGTCACCTTTTGCTTGAAAATTTTTTAATAAAATATTCTATATATGTCCAAGTATTCCCCTTTCTATTGTAAAAATCCTCAATTATTGAGACTAAGGCCCACAAAAAATTTCAGCTCGAAATACCTTCGCGAGCAAAAATCACTATTCACCATAAACCGGGTTTTAAATTATAAAATTGGTAAAATATTTCCTGTTGCTCCAAAAATTCTCATTCTAGTTTTAAAATTCCTAATATAATGACACTAAGGTCTATGCAAAATTTCAGGTCAAAAGTCAACTATTGACTTTTTGGCACTATTCATGGTCGGAATAAAAATATTCAAAAAAATACCAATTGACCTCAGAAAATTCTAATTCCTCCACCACCATACTCAGTGAAATTTTTTAGGTTCAAGGTATGGTATTTTCGAGACCATCTAGGCACATTCCTAGGTTTCGAGGCCGTATCGACTTAAAGTCATTTTATCTCTAAAAACGATAGTTTATACCTTAATTTCAATTATTGGCTCTGCTAAATTTTTTAATTCATTCATTTTCCCAAGTTTTAGGCCTCGTCAAAGTTTTATGACTAATATGCTAGTCATTGGACTCAAAATGATGACCCATACCACAAGGAACACCATTTGGGCTCGTTCTATACTGTTCATAAGACTTTGACTTTTCGGGCGTTACAAGGACCCTATCCTGGTACAGTGAAAATTAGTACATGAAAGGATCTTACCAGACTTTTAAAGTATGTTGTGGAAACTATTTTTAATGACACATATATACAAAATATAAGGGATTCCTTGTAGGATTAAATGTAGAATTAAGGATACATATAGCTAAACCTCTAAAAGAGGGAGTTAGCAGTGTAGAACTAGATGCAGGAGGTAAGAAGAAGTTAGAACCATCAAGAATAGACCGCTTTTAAAGAAAGAGGTAGAGCACTATAAGACAGCCTAGTGTAGTATCAAATTGGTAAGATAAGGAGAGAAGGTTAATTACAGGCATAGTTTTAGTCCAGGTCCCAATATTAGAGAGGGTACTAAGAGTGGACCACTCAGGCATGGTTGTTGTTAGAAAAGGCACTAATAACAGTGTAGAGGAGCCAAGTAAGAAGAATGTCTCTAATGGGGGAATAGAACCCACTATAAAAAGAGTGTCTTTAGGGACAGATAGAGGGTGCTCAGACACAAATATCTAATGTTGAACCCTAGAGTAGGGGTCAGAAAAGGACTAAAGGAGAGTAATCTTGTGTTAGTCAAAGTGCTAAAATTAAGTTTTGTGCTTTAGCTAGGTAGTGTATTATGAGACTAAAAAAGTGGCTGCAACACTAAATGGTATGACTAGAATTTTCTTATTTAACATTCCAGTCTCAACTTTGATAAATCCTAATTTAATGCCATTATGTGCATGTTTTGCCCTAGTACAGAATAGGTAAGTAAGGGCTAAGCCCATGAGACAAGCATTGAAGTTAACAGCCTTATAGGGCTGTGGGTGATTGTGAAAGGTGTATCAAAGATGCCTCTGGTGATTTAGGGGCATAAATTGTTGTGGGTTTAACTAAGTTGTATTTCCTTGTATCATGGTACTTCTAAGATGGATTGGCTTATTAAGCGTTAGGTTTTGACTGAGGGTAGCCATAGAAAGTTGACCCTCCAGATTGTACAAAGACTGTTAGAGAGTGTAAAGGGTGAGAGAAATCTCTAGAACAATTTATCCTTGTTATCAAAATATAATAACTCCTTTAGTAGAAGAGAGGCATGTTTGGCTTAAGGTACTGATCAGACTGATTTAATGCTAATCTAGCATACCTATTAGTTAAAGTTTGGTTCTCTGATATATTTTTGTTGAGCTAGTAGGGTTATTATTTCAGAGGAAGCTGAATGTTAAAGTTAGGTGGATTTTGGTATTGCTCTAGTGTACATTGTTTCTTCAAGGATAACATCTGTTAGAATAAAAGCACTAAATTTATAGCTATAAGAGCTAGGTTTTAAGGGTTTATCAGACTCGGTATAATTTTTCAGTGAGTGTTTAAGCTATCTATGAGAAAGGAAGATAAGTAACTTAGGTTGTGCCTTACCCTAAAGGTGATTAAATAGCAAAATTGGGAGAATATTATTTGTCTCGGAAGAGGTCATTGGGGCTCACTAATGCCTTAGCAATTTCATGGATTGCTATGGGTAAAGCTTTTAATTTTGTGTGGGCCAGTTGTAACGTGTTCCTGGATGATCCTTTAGGTTATTTTGGGAACCAAAAAGAGCATTAATAGCATTTAACGGTTGTGATATAGACCTTGAATGAAGAATGGATGCATGGCCAACTCAATGAGTATGAATTTGGCAAATGAAGTTTCTATTTAGACCACCTAGTCTTAATAGAGGGGGTCAGAATTTAGCCCTAGTAAAGGCAAAGAAGTGTTAGAATTGAAACCTTCTAGGAATGTAACTAAGATGAGAAAATTTTTGGGCTTAGTTTATCTTATAGAGGGCTTGTAAAAGGACCTTTACTGTTGTTACTCCTATGACTGGACTAATAAAAAAGGAGGTAAGAATTTTGCGAGATAAGCACTATTAAGACAATTTTGTTAAGTTGAAATAGAGATTGACAGAGGTTCCTATCCTGATTCAACTTGAATAGGGTAAGGACATGGTTATGTGGAAGGATGCTTCACTGAAGGGTTTGTTAGGTGTTAATATTGGGTGGAAAGGTAGAGGTTTATGCTATGAGACAGTCGAAGCCACGAAGAGAGGTTTATCTAGCTCTTAATTTGTGGCTAGTTATCATAGTGGTTATGTCAAAATAAATGATGGCATTATCAGTATAAGAGGAATGCTGTATAAGTATATATTATTGGAGTTAAAATATTCCTCACTCAAAAAAAGGGACCTAAAATAGAGAAGCTAGGTAAAATTGATTCAGGATTTGATTGCTTGATTGACTACCTACCAATAAGAGTTAATGTGCTGATAAATGCTAAGTATAGGGAAATCTACGGTAACCTCGGGAGATTATGAATGTCAGGTTACCAATTATTTCAGAAGAGGCACTAGTGGCTGAATTGCAAGTAAAGTCAGGTTTTAAATAGCAAATCAAAGAGAACTAAATAAGGGACTGGTAGATGGTTTAGATAATTAGCAAAGTTAAAGAGGGGAAGATCATAGGGTCTTATTTGACAGTAAGTGAGTTGTAGACTCATCAAAATAGATCGTGTACATTTTATACGAAGGATCTAGCTTACAGATGTTTAAGGAAATCTATGAGTCTCTTCATTCCAGGTATTCCAGAAGGAAAAATCTCAGTTTGAGAATTTTATTCCTTAATGGCTTGGTATAAAAAGGAATATGGTAGAGGTGTAATACCTAGTATTTGATATGTCAGTAGGTAAAAGCTAGGCATTAGAATCCTTCTGAATTGTTGTATCACACAACTATATTAGAATGAGAATAAGGAAAGATAACTTTGAGTTTGTAATAAGTTCACTATTGTTTAAAGGTAAATGCAGTGGTGCATGGATAGTTATAGATAGATAGTCAAGACAGTCTAAGTTACTTGGTTAGGATGTATTTGTTTTAAATAGGTTGGCTGGATTATATGGTGATGTGCCATTATATTTCATGTGGTGCCAGTGACTATCATTTGGATAGGGATTTTATTTTACTGTTAGGATATGACATTAGTTATAAGTAGCTTTAGGCACGAGACTAGCTCACCACCTAGTTTATCATCCTCTATCTGATGGATAGTCAGGAAGGGTGATACATATATCTCATTTATGTGCATATATATTCTTTGTAGAAAGTGCCTGTGATGATAATAATCAGTCTACTGTGGAAATAGGCCCTTATGAAGCATTATATGATGAGTAATGTAGGACTTTCCATACTAAGTTGAGATTTGAGATAGAAAGTTTTCAAAGTAAATTTGATTAAAGAGACTGAAGAAAAAGTGAAATTGCTTAAGAAAAATGCTGAAAGTAGTACGATTAGACTAGGATTTTATGCTAACTTGAGATAGGAAAACTACTGAATTTTTAGTTTGAGACAAAGTATTCTAGAGTGCTTCTAATGAAATAGGTGTAGAGGTCCAACAAAAAGGTAATTAAGTCCCAAGTTATTGGACCCTGTGAGGGAACTAATCAGGTCAGAACCTCTAGCATATAGGCTTATATTTCCACTTGAGCTACAATAAGCACAGTGTTGTTATGCTTTATACTTATGGGGTACAAAGTAGACCAGTTACATATGATCTAGATGACAGCTATGGAATTGTAGCTGGATATCAGTAATGATAAGAAAATAGTATAAGGTATGGCTTGTGAAATGAGATAGAGGGAGAGATGAATCCATAACACTATTATAGTGCTATGGAGGTATAAAAAGTAAAAAGGAAGTTACCTAAAAGCTAGATGAGCAAGTGGGAGCTTAATATTCTATTTTATTTGTTTCAAGTAATTTTAAGGATGAAATTTTATTAAGAGGGGAAGAAATGTAACTCCCACATTCTAAGGCTCTAAGAATAGTGCCATAGGGTCCAAAGAGTACAACTAAGGTGCCAGGTTACTTATACATGAACCTAGGTAGTGGCACATGCCGTGAAACTCTGAAGGGCCTTAACTGGATGGAAAAGGCAAAATAAAAAAAATTTAGCAAAACCAATAATTCATTCTAGGCTGTAAGCTGCCTATCGAGCTAATAAAAATTTTTTGGTCCGGGGCTAACTTGAGATATGCCTAGATGAACTTGAAAATATTGGACCCTAAAGTTAGAAAATTACACTAAGTCTAATTATGAAGGAATTTTTGGAATAAGAGGTCGTTTGAAAAATCTCATAATTTTTGAGGTTAGCATATAAATTAAGTAAGTTTGAAAACTTCCCTATCAATAGAATTTGGCCACAAATTTTTGTGAGCGAGTAAAGGAGATTAAAATAGGAATTTTAAAACAAACAGTATAATTTTTAGAGGTCCGAATGAATTTTTATGAAATTCAAAATTTCAAAAAAATCAAGATGGTTTGGGAATTTTCAGGACAATGTTGAGGTGCCAAAATAGGGCCCAAAGCAATGCCAAGTCACTAGGTAACTATGCCGAATGGCCAAGGGTATGGGACAAGTGGATTTCCACTTATTAAAGAGCGAAACTCATTTTGCTCATTTTTTTCTCTTCTGTCCAGCCACTATCGACACCACCTCCTTTGTATTCAGGCCTTAACTTTCTTCTTTAGTGGCCAAATGAAATAATTCTAATGGCTAAAAATTCTTACGGATGTTAGGGATGACCAGGAAAAAGAATTAGGCCAAAATGAGATATGGTTTGGGAGAAAAATATCGAACAAAGGGATTAGTTCAAAATATGAGGGTTTGGTGGCCATTGGAGGCCAGCTTAGTGGAAACAGAGGAGGAACAAAGTTACCGTGCTTGCAATAATTAGGGCTGGTAGCATAAGCTGGATGGGAAAGACATCTTCAAAGTGTTATGTAAGTTAATTTACAACTTTTTCATCATGGGTTTGGGGTGCCTACGTTAGTAAACTTTGTGATATTGTGGCTGGAATGTTAAAATTAGAGGAAATTCCTTCTTTGGTTGTAATGAATTAGTGCACACCTAACATATTAGGGGGTATGTTTTGAAGAGTTTGTCAAAAGTAGCTTCATTCCTTTGCTAATTTTGGTGGATATAATTGCTTGTGTTGATTATACATGAGCTAGGATGTAACTTTAGTATAATATGACATGATAGAATGAAGTTTATGGTCATTTTAGTTGAAAAACAATAATGAAGTATACCATTCAATTTGGTACCTGAGAACCATCCTTATTGAACTTTATGTTGATTGCAAGTGATCTATGATAAGTTGTTTCGAAATTGAGTATAATAGTATCATCGCATGTGTTTATGATTAAATGTTGATACATTATGAAATGCTATGGTATTTTTCTATATTTTTCTCTTAGTACCTGAGAGTAGATAATTATGATATGGCTTGTAATATAGCTCCTAAAAATATTTAATATGTGCATTATGTAGACTATAAACTTAGCTACTAATGGTTATGAATTTGGCCTCTAATGATCATGAACTTTAAACGGTGAACATGACATAGTAACATAACAATGAGCACTTTAAATGTGCCTTAACTTAGCTAGAAAGACTTGAACCGGATAATGTACATAAACCATAAGATAATGACTTAAAAGTGACTTCAAATAAATTAATAAATGGAACCTTCTTTGTGCCTCTAGGAGGCTAGCATTAATTTACAATTTGGCCATGGATTTAGCCCAGTGATATAGGCATAGTGCCTAGATTTTGGCTATGGAATTAGCCTAGCTTTAGTTAAGTTTATTGCCTAGATTTTTGCCATGGAATTAGCCCAACTTTAGTTGGCTTTATTGCTTAGACATTGGCTATGGACTTGGCCTAGATATAATTGGCCTAGTGCCTAGTAATATATTAAAAAGAATAGTGAAAACAAAAATGAAATTAGACTTAAAGTAGTCCCAGAAAACTAGCTTCTAAAAGTTGTCGAAATGACCTATAACTATCTAGGTGACCTCTACCTAAACTAAAAATGTATCTGGACTAGAAAGTATTAATTTTTAAAGTGAAAATGCCATGATAAATTATATCATAAGACACCTTAAGTTTTAATCATAAATAACTTAAAATTATTTTTGAATTTTACTCGGTAGAGCCAAAAAGTGCCTATACCAATCTAATTAAAATTTTAAAGTCTAAGATAAAATATTCATCTGTCTATTTTGAGACTCAAATGTTATAAGAATAATTTTGGTTAATAAATAAAGCTAAATTAAGCTACTTTACCTAATGGTTAGACACCCAGTAGATAGGTTGATCGATCAACTTAGGGTTTTGCAGCTACTAGTCATTGGTGACTGGATAGGTCAATGGACTGATCTCTATTATGTCACTCAATCATTTTAGATATTTATTGGTGGCTGGACAGGTCTATGGATTGATCACCATTATGTCACCAAGTTCTTGATAGATATTTATGGTTGGGGAGGCCCACTGGTTGATCTCCATTATGCCATATAGTTAATTTTATTATGGTTAAGGAGGCCTACGGGGTGATCTCTATTATGCCACAGTTATTTTTATTGTGTCTGAGGAGGCTACGATTAATCTCCATTATGGCACACATGATGGTGCATTGGTATAGGTTTAGAATAAAGACCACTACACTAATAATTTTCCCTCTAGATCAAGTGTCTTTAAGTGTCATCTTCCTAGTTAGGCTAAAGAACAAATAAAAAAACTAATCAGACTGATTATGAATAGAAAGATTAAGTATAATGGAATAGTGTTTCCTCTGCTTTGATAACATGCTAGTTAAAAGGCATTCTAAACACTTTGCATAAATGCGCCAGATCAGTTTAAATAATTAACTTAAGTAAATATATATACATATAAGGCAAGAAGACTACCTCAAGGCATATTAATACCTTAGAGAGATAAAGTTAAGCAGATATGAATAACTCTTTTAAAGGAAGTAATAAAAATACAGTATAAGGGTATTTTGGTATTTTTCCACTTTTAAGATAGATTAAGTAATTCTTCCAAAATTGCATGTATTAAGTAATAGTCCTCACTTTAAATGGATTATTTAAGTAAAAAATGTTATTCCTAAACAGGATAAATACCTTAGGGGTATTTTAGTAATTTGGCACCCTAGTGAATATTTAAATTATTTAATGAAGTAAAAATTATACTTTTAGCAGCATAAGTAAGTTAATAAGATTACACCATGATTAAATTGCTTTAAATTCACCACTAAGTGTCTCATATACTCAGCGTACCAATTTCGATGCGTAGGTAACTACAGCAAGACCTGCCTCGAAAAGCATGACAATAGTGGTCCAAAGGATACAGGTGAAGACTTTGGATAAATTGATGTACATTTAGATATCATTTACTTAGGTGGGAATTGGATAGGAAAATGTATTTGGACTTTAACAATGTAATGTAATTAAGTGATTGTGACCTACTAAAGTAGATTTAATACATCTATGCAAGTTCCTTAGTGAATGAATATGTATGTATGATGTGGATGTTGATGCAAGCTTGAGGCTCTATTTTTACATATAGTTTTATTTATGGCCTAAGGCTTGAGTTTGTGTGTGCTAGATGATGATAAGAGGCTAAAATTGGTGGACTAGATGTGTTTAGGGATTGTGAATGTTTTACAGAAGTGTTCAACAGGTCTATTTAAATCTTGACATAGTACCTAGGTAGCCGTTATGCTATCAAATTTTTAAGTAATACCTGAGTATGAGTAGATTTAATCTATAATGACTAAATAAGGTTATGTGGAACCTAAATGGACCATATGAATTGACAAAAATGGGTTTAGAGTTGGATAGCCAAATCTAGACAAAAGTTGGTAAAAGTTAAATGAATGACTATTGGGAAAATTTTAGGATATGTGACCTAACAGGAAGTGCACCGCTTATCGAGTTTCTTCAGGAATCCAATAGGGGGTGTCACATTTGGTGGTATCAGAGCAAAGGGTCTATGTTCCTTGGTAAAGTACATGGATATCAAAGGGTTAAGTTTAATTCCTCTGAACTGTTATGCTGTTTGAGGATAAGAAAAGAATGTTTTATGAAGTGTAGAAATGACTAGTCTAGTTGCCAGAAGGAGGGCTATAGAATCAATTGGTTTGACAACCATGGCATATAAAGAGCAGGTCCTATATTAGTATCTTAACCTTGTTATGCTACTTAGCAGCCAGAGTCAAGAGTGGTTGACTAATAATAGGCAAGAGGAACCCTATCCTGGTACAGTGAAAAGTAGCACATGAAA
>CANXYI012157021.1:0-11358 GCA_948208565.1 Hura crepitans | reverse complement strand
AACTTAAAAAAGCATATAATAAAATTTAATAAAAGTCGGTGAAATAAAGGTTCAAATTATTTAATAAACATTTACGATTACTCGATTATGAATTAATTATTAATTTTGATTGACCACATAACGTTCTGGAATTCTTATATTGACTATTCTGGTAATTACGACTGATTAAACTAACTAAGGATACATGTAGCCAATAGAATGAACGTCTTGCATATATTGTTTGATTAGGCTATTAAGCATATTTTCTTGTATTTTCATTATTCTTCGTATAAGGATTGGATATTCAAAAGTAGGTCATGCTACATACTTTAAAAAACTTAAACACTTTTGCTCAATGCTATGCATAAAAAAAATAATAATAAACTACGGGTAATTACGAAAGGTTTAATGATCCCAGGTAGTAAAAATGGAAAAGACTGAAAAATTAATAAATACAACGAACACCATTTTGAAAGCATGTGTATTAAGTTCTAGATATGTTTACTAACACCAAAGGAATTAATGGATTAGAAAATATAACTATAGGAGTCTCATTATTACACGTTTGATTAGTATTTTAATACATGAAAAATATACTCAAAATTGAATTAATCAATCTAAAAAAGACGTGTCTCTTGAGGTCTCTCTCTAATCTATGTATAAAATTCTAGGTTACGATGATCATAAATCTTAATTAAATAAGAGTATAGTCGCTTAGGAATAAAAATGATTATCCAATAATTGATAATTATACCCTAAAAACACGACATGGGATGCCTAACACCTTCCCCATGTCGAGATAACTCCGAACTCAGAATACAGACCAGAATATTAGGTGACTACCTACACCCTAATTAACTAGCGGCGACTCTCGTGATGATTCCCTGCCTAGAGGTTTTAGGCATCGAGGGACGGGTCGCGATAGCCATGCAGTCCAAATCTTTTTAGTATCAAATTCTCTTTCAATTTTCCTCTCACAATAATGTTTTAGGGCATATAGGAGCTAAATTCTTTTAGGAAGCACAATAAGTAGCTTTAAATTTTCCTACAGCCATATCTAAAAAAAGTCATTAGGTTGAAAAATCCAAAAATGGACCCCCTAAGAAAAATTTAGGTGAACCTACTAGTGTGAAAACCCTCATAGGAACACTAGGCAAATATTAAGGTAGGATTTACTAAGGCAAAACCTAAAACAGGCTCTCTAAGTAAGAATAAAATAAACAAACCTATAAAAGCAAAGGACTTCTAGCCATAAATTTGATATCACCATTCTTTATGACATCCAATTCATGAATGGTCTTAGCAAGAATGATGCCAAAAGGGATTATTCCCAGAACAAACTTTGATCAACACTTTGATTATTTTATAATCACAGTACTTATCCTTATAGGTGACTAATAGCAATTCACTAAAAATGCATTTTGCCTATTCCATAAAATTAAGTGAAAATTGACAAGCAAAATGCAAAATCATTTCCAAAGAAATAAGGCATACACATAGGATGATCTTCTGAGCCATTAAGGGTGAGATCCTTAAGGCAATTACAATATTCAAAGGGTACTGATCATTAAAAGAGGGAAGTATAGAAAGGGTATCTGAAGGGAAATCCAAATTTAAAATAGTAGCAAACTCCTCAAGTGTAGGGGTAAGCTTTTGGTAATTGAATTTGAAAACATAAAAAATAGGGACCCAATAGTAAGAAGTAACATGCAAAAAATTAAGATCTATCTTCACTTTTCTCAAAAATCTAATGGTAGAAAAGGAAGCAAGAATCGAAGAATCCCAAGTGGCTTTCGAATCTAGTATTTTTAACAATTGATAGGTGAAAGGATGACCCATAATGAATCACAACAAAACATATTCAAAAGGGATGTATTAATAACCACGTAAAAATATAGGCCCTATCATGATAAGGATAAAGGATCTAAAACATGCTAGGAAATCCACACAGACTACAAATAGAATAAATTATCGTCTAAGTACACAAAGATTTTTGCAAACCATAACTAAGAAATAGTTCCATGTCCACATGGACTACTACTTAGTTTTGGTACATGTCTGAATGGACAACTACTTGGATAGTTTTGGCATATGTCTTTAAAAACTTCTACTTAAATGGTTTCGAAACAAGTTTGCATAAACTTCATTTTATAGAAATATCCAGTCTTCATGGAATTACAATCTTTGTATGAGCATAAAGAAAAATTGTAGTTGTAAAATTCTTAGTGACTATTTACAAATATTTGTATGTAATTCTAAAAGCTTGCAGTTATAAGCAAAATGTATATAAATTCTAAAAAGAAAAAAATTGTGCTAAGTGTTTAAACGTATATACAAAAAAAAAATACACATATGTGTATCATAATAGGTAGGGCAGAGATAGAGGAACAATCCTCATTCCTTATCCTTCTTACTCTTTATATCCTTATTATCTAAAGAAAACACTAAGTTATCAGATTCCTTATCATCCAAAGAAAATACTAACTTCTCAGTAATCTTTAAAGTCTGTAGCTTTCTTTTTATAAATTGAAGTGATGTCACTCTTCTAGCCAACTCATTTTACAAAAAGAATAAGGGATTAAATGCATTTGGACTTTTTAACATCTCATGCATATCACATGTATAAATAACTAACAATTGTAAGGAAACTCATCACAAGGACATAAGTCTCATCAATCATAGCTCTTTTAAAAGCCTCCACCATTGGAGTAGTCCTCCCAATAAGGGCTTTCCTGACTTATCAAAATCCAAATAATAGTGTCAAAACAACAAAATTAATAAATTAGTAAATTGAGAAATCATAAAAGTATACCAAGGTAGTGTCTATAGGTTTGAAAGGAACAATTTATCTATCCTTAATCTTAAGATGCATCAAGGTTAGCTCTCTATCAATGCCATAGTGCATGTAGCTAACCTTAAGCACATGAGTTAGAGTAGGTACTAGTTTAGAACTAGTAGTTAGAGTAGGAGCAACAGAAGTTTGACTTTTAGGAGTAAGAGCAGGGAGATGTGAGAACTAAAAACCACTAGAGTTGGAAGCAGTCCTCATCCTCTTCTTTAAGGAGGAAGGTTCAGTCTCTAGAGTGAGAGCAAAAGCTTACAAAAAATAAACAAAGCTAGAATGTAACATCCAAGATTCAATGAAATGAAGACAAAAAAGAGAAAAATATACCGAAGAAGCAGGGCTAGAAGAGTAGGGAACTAAAGGTAGCAAATGAGTATATGCTTAAGAGGGTTACTGCTCGCCATCTATGTCTACCAAGGTATCCCCTAGAATCCCAGTAGGTATCCCTTAAAAAAGTATTGGATCATCAATATACCTTTTAACCAATATGGTGTTTAGAATACTTTGTGGAACATAATAAGTAAGGGGCCAAATGTACCAACTCAACAAATGAACTTTTAAAAAATAAAAAAGTAAGCCTCTAAGGTGCTTAATAGCATCCTACAAAAAGATAGTTATCAAGCAAAATGCAAGAAGTCAGGTATCTCTTCTAATGGAAAAACCACCATGCTAAATCAAGCCATAATAAACTATGTAAACATTAAATCAAAATTTAAAAACTGAATACTAATATCCTATTTATACTTACAGGACCACTCATATCAGATTAAGCTTGAAAAGCTAAGGTAATGTCGATACTGTAGTAGAGAGAAGGAATTCCAAGGCCATAAAGTCAGCCTAATTGACCTATCTGTCACTAAATAGCGATGAATGATGTCTAGCTCATAAAGGCAGGGTGATAGATGAAGCTCATATACCTAAACCTACAATAAACTAATATAAGCTATCATAAGTAATCCTAAATGCAATTGAACAAGGTGGGAAAGGGTTACTTATCAGTATTCCTAACACCAAGCCCTAGATAAATTGATAACTTTTTTTGGTCTGCATGGTAATGTCCAAACTTCTATGTATCCAACCAAAGGTAGTGTAGCACTAGTTTTAGGATTTGATACTCTTGATGTCCTCTAAAATAGGCAGAAAGCTCTAACTTACATTGCCATTTGCATTGGCAAATAAGGTAGTCTCTAGTAAGTAGAGGATGAAGCAACACATGTACTAGTCAAGCTTAAGTTGGCCAAATGAAGTTGTATCCATCCATCTCTCATATAAGTCTATACATCAGATGCTCTTATATTGATCTTGAGGCATGAACCCTAATAAGTCTCTCACCTCTTAAAGATGGAGAGATGGGTAGTGGTAGTAAGCATTGAAGGCATAAGGCCTCCCAGTACAAGGCACTTTAGTAATAAAGGCCTAATCAAATAGGGTAATGGTCAACTCCTGAACTACATGTCAAATGTATGGGTAGTGTCTATCCACCAATTTAGAAGAGCCCTGAGAGCCTACAAATCCTGATAAAAATCTCCTCCCACTAAGTGGTTAATAAATGTCTAAAAACCTGTCATCTTCACTCACTCTTTTACTAAAATGGGCATGATAGACAACCACTGCTGAGGTCAAAACAAAGTACCACCACACTTGAGGCACATCTAAAAATAGAAAAAAGAGATAATATAGGTAAGTATTTACACAATATCCACTCTAAGTCATAAGAAAGTCTATACGGACCTATTAAAAGACAAAGCCAAAATACATGTCCGCACAAACTTTCATATGGATAGTCACAGTTTAATGCAAAATAGCATAAATACATATACACACACACACACTAAGTCTACACATAGTACAAAGCACAAACATTAATTCTACAAAAACCACAATCACACATATGGTCATGTCTGCACGAAAATTATACCACAACATGTAAAGAATGACGTGATTCACTATCCTAAGTTCTCTATAAAATTGACCTAAATCCTAAGTTTACACGAACCTAATCTACTTACCCCAAACAAGTTTACATGGACCTCAATCCTAGCCTACCAAGTTCGTATGGACTTAACGAACTAGAGGTAGTTTGCAAAAAAAAGAAAAAGAACAGCAATAGCATAAAACATAAAAATGGCTCAAGAAAAAAATGAATACTAACTTAAAGATACACTTTAAGCACGTATGGCATAAAAGATTGGCCAAGATAAGTGTTAGATCATTGAAATAGATTTTATTTATTAGCATGGCATTACACAGGTGATTCACTAACATGAAAGGCATAAAATTCTCAAGAATGGGCATTTCATCCATTATCAATAGAGGAGGCAAAGAGATCACTAGAGGTAGCAACATAAGGACTGTCAGTGCTCCTTTGAAGGTGATGGACTAATCAAAAGATGATGATAATGTTTGGAATGCCATTTAATAGTATTTTTTTTCAAAGAAGTTAAAGAAATTAAGAAAAAAAGGAAAAAAGTATTAAGTGGAAGAAAAACTAAAAAACAAGTGGAGAGAAGAGGGAAAGGTTAATGGTTTTGAAATTGCCAATAAAGTCTGCATGGACTAACTTGCTTGATTTTAAAAATGAAGTATGTATAAACCTACTTCATATTTATCTCCTAAACTGTGTCTGCACAGACTTGCTTCACGAACCTTGTATACATATAGACATCACAAAACTTGTCCGCATAAATTTACTTCACACATATAGACCCCAAAGAGCTTAAATGTCTGTATAGACTTAGGTTATCTAAAGTGTCCAAAAACATAACTTTGAAAGGACTTAGAATTAATCAAGCTAAAAGCAAAATTTATAATAAGCAATAATTTTCATCTAATTAGAGTATTTTTATGTAAAGTTTCCATAAGAAAAGTCATTTCAGTCAAATTTGGTCAATTTATTTTCATTTGGTTTTTTCAACCAATAAAATAAATTTAACCTATATTCTTTGATGTTTTCTAAGCATAAACAACTTCCCTTTCTAGTGTATTTACTTTCCATTCATGTTAAGAGCATTTATGTTGTCAAAAAAATGTGATTCTCTCTTAATTAGTTATTTTATTTTATTCAATTTTTCAACTAATAAAATAAATTCAACTTCTATTTACAAAATAATTCTTAGCATGATAAATTGGTCAATCCATTTTCATGTAATTCTTAGTTAATAAAATGGATTCAGCCTTTGTTGTCAGCTATTTTGAACAAAATTAGTCTTTTTTCATCAATATATTTATTTTCTATCCATGTGAAAATATTATAAGGTCAAGAAAACATAATTTGCCTTATGGGTCAAAATTGGTTAATATATTTTTATTTAGATTTTCAAACTAATATAAAATAGATTTAGCCTTTATGTTGATTTTTTTCAAAAATAATGAAAGCTTTCTCGTCATATATGTTATATATCCATAATAAAACATTTATACAATTAAAAGAATTTCTTTATATACTAAATTTTGGTGAATTGAATTTTATTTAATAAAATTTCAATAACCATTATTTTGATGTTTTAATACAAATTCAGCTCTAAAAGTTAATTGGTTTTGAATGTTATAATATTCAACAAAAGTGTTATAACATAATCTTGCTTCAACCATTCCTTTCAAATAAAAGAATGATTGGTTGTTGATGACATGAAAACACTGTAATCAATCTTGATGTCTTAATTTAAAGAAGCTTGAAGATTAAATGGAGTGGAATTAATATGATCCAAGCTTTGAAAAGTGGTTTAGTTGCCTTGAACACCAATGGTTGAAAATTTGTTTTCTTTCAATTAATTGAATAATGATTTGCCTTTTTTAGTTCCTCTTTATCTCATAATTCAGCTTTGAAAGCTAATTATTAGAAATACAGCATGCTAATAGGGCTAAAAACTAGGTTCTTTAAAGAGAGCAAGCTACTTATAAAAAAATAGGGATTGCTTGCTTTAAGTATTACCACAATAATTTTCAATAGTTTAATAAAGACCATTTCCTTGTTCAAAATATAAGCACTAGTATTTTACTTTCAACAACAACAATTATGTTAGATTTTCTCAATCATACACAGTGAAAAAATTAAAAAATGGAGAAACACCAGCAAAGATAATGGACTCGAATAATTTAAAATACATTTTAAATGATAAATCTAGTTGTGTATTGTGATTTACCGTAAAAGTTGATTGCAAATTCCTTACATGAGCTTTTCTCATCAGGTTGTTGCAAACCATAGTGATCCTTTTTTAGGAACACCTCCAAGGTAATCCACTTAAGAAGTTCTTATAAGAGAGTAACTTCAAAATCTAGGTGCTAGTAGGATTTTCAAGTTGATGAAGGAAGAAGAAGAAATTTATATGCTTTCAATTATTCTATGTGGCAATTTCTGCTATAGAAAATGTGCATATGATGGCTATAGTGATAAGGTTTATTTATAATTTAAATAAGCTCTTTTTAAGTCACATTTTGACACTTAAAATTTGCCCTAAGTTGGACTAGAATGGACCAACATATTGGGCCCTATTCAGTCCTATGCATATAAGCCTTTTAATATGCTTATATGTAATCTACTTTGGCCCCCACTTTCATTAATCCTATGTGGCACTTCTAAGCCCCATTTTGGATTAATAATTACTTTGATTCATGGCCTTTTAACATTTTAAAAGCCCATAAAAATTAGATGTAAGAACAATTAAAATTTGGACTCAATAAGCCCAAGTCTAAAAACCCTAATTTATGGACTACACATCAATAAGAGGGCCCCTAAGCCTATTTGCTTGTTTCTTTTTCTTAATTCATCTTCCAATTATATCCCATATCATTAGAACATTCAATCTCATTGAATCTTTCTCAAACTTTTTTTATGTGTGACCCTATAGGTTTCTAGAACAGCTTGGCAGTACATAGTGAAACAGAGTCCTAGTCTAATTTTAACTCTATAGATTCAATTTTATTCAATCAATATCAATTCACCAATTAAAATGTCATTTGTATACAAGTTAAGAGAGGCATCTAGCCATGCATCATAACTACCTAAATGCTAGAAAAGTCAAGTGGTTTGACTTAATCCTTCCATATACAGTTACGATGCGATAAACTCCTTTTATGATCTTTTACCTCATCTAATATTGAGTATAGACTTGTGACAACTCATAGCTTAACTAAGTATGTCTATTTAGGCCCTTTATATATTATTCTAATAATTTCTCCTTTATTATCAAAATGCCCTTATTGAATCCCATTCATTCATGGCACTTTACTTTAGCCAAAGATTCTTGAATATATAATACTTATTAAATTTATGAGATAAACTCTTTATGTAAGCTTTCATATGTTAACTCTAAGCATCTCTATGCTTATAGCTTGTGAGAACTATTACTTGATCGAATCAAGAAGTATAACATGTGCTGATCAATCCACATTAATAATATCCCATCTTTTTAATACTTTTATCAAGGATATTTAGGTATATCAAGTTTGTATGCAATAAGAATCTCACATCATAAACATTTCAAGATTTCCTCTACATTATGATTATATACTAGGGACTTTATAGCATGGTTTAAGATATCACAAACAATTATAAGTAATATATAAAAGTACCATGATATAAAAAGGAATGCCTTATTTTATTAATTCACAAGGTTTAAATACATGAATGCTACCCTGTTACATGAGCTCTAGGCCATCCTTCTAAGATATTCAAGATATGATTTAGTCTTTGGTCAATCCATCCTCTTTTTATAGGTTTAACTTCACATTAATCAATCATTTAAATATTTTCTCAAGTTTAACTTCATATTAATCTTCCATTATTTAATCCTCTTCTATGGGTTTTACTTAACATTAATCCATCATCTGAAATTTTCCTTCAGGTTTAGCTTCATAAGCCAATCCAACATTAAGCGCATTCAATCAAATTAGGATAGTATTTTTAACTTGATTACTTTGGTATGCACTATTTTATTTTACATTCCATAGCACTCACCAAAGTAAGGGCAACTGTAAGCACCCTACTTTTAGGACCAATGATGATAACCAGAGATAGGCTTATGCTACAAGACAAAGGAACCTAACCTATGCTTGTATAGACTAACCCATGACCAAACCCAACCTATGTCTGCACGAACCAACCCATGACCAAACCCAATCTATGTCTGTATAAACTATCATTGTAACGGCCCGTCCCGCTTAGTTCGTATTGTCCACTTTGGCCCGGGTTGCCCGATCACCTCACGGATTTGTCCCTTGGGCAAAGGGTGCAACACAAGGACTTCTTAAGTGGTCACCCATCTTAGTACTACTATTATCCAAATACGTTTAACTTTAGAGTTCTAATGGGATTTGATCCCTTATTACCTAAAAGCATGCTAACCAGGGGTATCAAGACTTACTTATAAAGCCTTTACCATCTTTCCTCCATTTTGATATGGGATAAGTTACCTATCCATCCTAAGCGTGGCCACCCCACCTTAGGACACAAGCATCCCCGCTCATCACACTTGTACTGGGGAGGGTCAGGCTTTGATACAAATTATAATGGCTCGCCCTGCTTAGTTAGTATTATCCACTTTAGCCCGAGTTGCTTGGTCACCTCACAACTTTATCCCTTGGGCAAAGGGTGTAACACAAGAACTTTCCAAGTGGTCACCCATCCTAGAACTACTCTTATTCAAACACGTTTAACTTTAGAGTTCTTATAGGATTCGATCCCTTATTACCCAAAAGTGTGCTAATTAAGGGTATCAAGACTTACTTATAAAGCCTTTACCATCTTTCCTCCATTCTGATGTGGGATAGGTTGTCTATCCATCCTAAGCATGGCTAAATCATATTAGAAAGACTAATGGGTCTCAGCCTACTTAGGCCTTTTAAAGCCTAAGTCCACATAGACCTTGGTTTCACAAGAACAAATTTGCATAGACCTTTGCAACGAAAAGATTTTAGAATCTTAGTCTTCTTATTTGGACTCTAATTCCTAATCTTAATAGGATTCCCTCCTTTTAGATGGGTATATTGCCTTAAAAACCTATAAATACCCCTCCCTTAACATATTTCATAACTTCAAATCATTAAGAAAAATCCTAATTTTTTAGATTCTATGGCATTAAGACTCTAAAGCAAGATTTGCTTAACTAGTTTTGTAACCCATACTAAATAATTCCTTTTTTCAAAATTATGCCTTTTGTCTGGTAGTTTAATGCAAATATCTAGGTAAGTTCTGGGATCACTTTAATTATGCAACTTTCACTCTTCTTTATGGTTTCAATAGTCTCTAAAGATTGATTGAGATAAGTGAGGTGGTCCTCTATGATCCTCACAACTATCATAGAAGAGAGAGATAGATTTTTCATGCATGTGTATATAATTTGTATGATTTTATACTTTCTATTTAATAGACTAAGTCCATATGGACTCTCTTTCATAAGAATTAGTAGTCCGCATAGACATATAATTGGAATAACCTATAAGTCCATGAACATCTAAAGTTTTGAATGAAGTGTTAGAATTAAATATAAATAGCATGTACAATTATAATGGAAACAATTCACATGTATACCCTTGGAATTACTTGCCAGGCTTAAGCAAATCATGCTAAATGATACACCATTGGATGCATCTGCATAATATACTATCAGAAGGATTCCTTGTTCGTATAGACCTATACCTTCATTGTGTACAATTAACATTTCCATGTGCTATTGTGTATAATTTTTAATCCTATGGATAAATTAATTATAAGTGTATGATTTGAGGTTCCTCTAGACCATAAATTATTATTCTAACCATGTTGTTTGAGTGAGTAAAAGATGGTGATATTGTTTTAGAGATAAAGTCTACATAGACCAACTTAAGAGGCTTCTATAGTTTGCATGGACTAATCAATACATAAACGGGACCAATTTTATGTTATGTTTATTTTATTTGGTTTTGTACCTTTTAATTATTTCTTTTGCTTATTTTTTTATTGGAATAGGTAGTTTAATAACTTATTTTACATGTAAAAAGCCTAACTCCACATCAATGATTTTTATATGTAATTAATTGGTGTTTTCTTAATAAAATGGTTTTGAGTTTTCTTTAATAAAAGTCATATGAAATTTTATTTTTATAAATCCCAATCTCTTAAAGTTGGGAGTTAGGTTGTTACTGCCAATTCCTATGGAATTATAAGGAATTTTCAGGCTAAATAACAATTAATGAATGACTTAATTTGTAGAGGCACTATATTTTGTATATTTATTACTTGAATCATTATATATTTTACATATTTTATATCCATGTGAAGATCTCATAGTGGGTCTTTGATGTACTTACTTCCTAAGTGAGCATCCACATGTTAACTATAAACATCTCTATGCTTACAACTTGTGCAAACCACTCTTGATCAAATCAAGCAGTATAACATGTGCTGATCTATAAGTATTAACAATGTCCTATCTTGTTAATACTATGATCAAGGATATTTAGGTATATCACATTTGCATGCAATAAAAATCTCATATCATAAACACTTTATGATTTCCTTTGCACTGTGATTTTATACTAGGGACTTTATAGCATGG
>CANXYI012157004.1:0-10257 GCA_948208565.1 Hura crepitans | reverse complement strand
TCGTATATGTGGTATGAAGAGTTTTATACTTATGATATAGACAAGTTAATACGCTTTGGGTCTTGGAACACGTATATGTGGTAATGCCGTATATATATGTGTTTGGCTTAAAAATACTTATTGTTATACTCGTTGCCATATATTATGAAGCATGATATATGTTTATGATCTATGTATGAATACCTTATGCATATGATTGATTTTTAGTATGTTGATAACCATGTGGCTGTGATTATGGCTATAATGTAGTTTTCAGTTATTAAAGGCAATTAAGTGGTTATATTGCATAATTATGTTATTATCTTATTGTGTGCATATATATATGGTTCAACATATTTCACTTGACATATATTGCATGAAAGAATGCTTAATTTGCTATATTTAGTTAAAGTGATTACAACACTAAGCGAAAGCTTAGCGCATTGCCTGTTTGCGATGCGTTGGTAACAGAGCAGCAGATTAGAGCTAAAGCTTCTGCACCACAAGAGACTTTTGAAGATAGCCCTGATGTAGGTATTTTTAATCATTTTGTAATAGCATAGTGATGTAAATGTAATAGCATAGTGATGTAAATGTAATATCAGTAGTGTGCTCTTGTGATTCCGGAGGGATTGGGTCTAATATATAACTCGGGTTATTTTTGTAACTTAAGTTGTAATACTGTAAAAGCTTTATTTTCTTCTTGTGTGATTGTGTGATAAAAATCTGTTGTTGTATGTGAGAATGTTGATTGAGTTGAGCCTGAGGTTCATTGAATATTTTGATGAGATTGCAGGGTCAGAAGGACCCATTGGAGTTGGAGATGTGTTTATGGATGTTTTAGAAGTATTTTTAAGTAGGTAAAAATTTGAAAAAGTGTCCCGGTACAGCTATTATGCTGCCAAATTTTCGACACGATAACCCTAATATTTACCTCGATATGCATGCCAAATGGTTTTTCAATATTTTTACAACTCTTTGCGTCAAGAAATTGATTTGTTATTTATTTAATAAAAAGTTTTTAAATAATCGGGTTTTACGAGTATGCAGAATCGAATATTAGTAAGCGGGTATTGCTCCCTACTTGGGTTCAGCGATCGAACCAGGTAGAGGGTGCTACACCAATAATAACAATGTGTGAAATTATAAGGACAAAGCTAATGTCAAGATTGTTCAAGAAATGAGAAAAGATAAATAAAGTTAAAGGTTTATTATGCCCAAAGATCCAAAAGAAGCTAGACAAGATTAAAGAGTGGGCTATCCAATGGGAGCCAATATTCTCTGAAGGACCAAAGGTATAAGTGAATGGGTGTGGAACACATTTTGTGGTTGACATGGATGGAAGAATGTGTACATGCAGAAGGTGGTAATTGACAGCTATACCATGTGTCTATGTAATTGCTGCAATTTATGGTAACAATGAAAAACCATAAAATTTTGTTAACTCTTGTTATCATGTGCAAACATACTTGAAGGTATATAACTCTGTAATTCAACCACTAGATGCACTTGAGAGATGGCCTAAATTGATGAGTTTGTTCCTATTACACCACCACCTAAAAAGTTCCCTAAAGAAAAGAAGTAATATGCTAGGAGAAAGTCACAAGAGGAGCAATTAATGACTGCAGGAGCAGCTGCTGTAACAAAAGGAAGATGAAGTAAGAAGGGAAGAGTTTGTATGACTTGCAGCAAATGTAAACAAATTGTTCACAATGCCAAAGGGTGCAATAAAAGGTCTTCTAGTCAAAACCAACCAAGCAATGCAGTATTATTTTTTTTAATCATGTGATATTATCTAGTCTGACTTCTTAAATCTTATTTGTTTGTAGGGTACAAGTACAACGTTAATGCATCATAATCTAAAAACTAAATTTCAATATCTTATAGTATTTTAGTTTTAACTATCTACAAACAATTAAGTTGGATTTTGTGTTTATAGATAGTTAAAGTAGACTAACTAAGAAAGCAATGGTTTTTTGTTTGCAAATGTAAAGCAAACTACTGCAATCTACCTTATAGAATTTTGTATTTATTTTATACGTAATTTGCAAGTGTTGTCTTGCATTTTATTATATTTATATTTTGGATATTTTAATATGTGTAATATGCATTTTAAGGATATATATCATCATCTTAAAGGGTTTCACATCAGGTTCAATTGTTATGTATTTATCTTACATAATTTTTGTTATGATATATATACCAATAATAGAAAATTACATTACTAGAAAAATAAATTTCAATATGATATATATACTAAAAAATAGAAAATACCCATTTCGGTAATATAAATATTCAAAAACTTTCTTAATTCATCCTCTAATTATTGCATCTAGTATTTACTTTAGTCATGAACTTTACCTACTTTACTAATTCACTTTCCATAGCCAACATAAAACAAAATAAAAAGAAGGGTCACTGTAGACATCTTCCAAAACCAGCAACTTTTGCTCCTCCTCCTTTCCCTATCTCTTTCACCTTCAACTCTATCCAATCTTCTAACCAACCCATGATAACCTGTTGTGCCCTTTGGCTTACTTCAGCACCATACCAATAGAAATATCCACAATCCCCATTTTCCTATTTTTAGTAAAACCACAATATGCAATACATTAGAAACCATTGGACACTAGAAATTTAAAACAAAATATCAAAGAATCTTTCTCCACTCACCACAGACACTCCGTATTTCTTGCATTGAAGAAACCTTCTCCTTGGGTTAGCTTTAGTCCACGAGGTTAACATCTTAGCTTCGACATTGCAGCGACATCCTCTTTTTTCTATTACACTACTGATTTTCAACATTTTCCATCAACTAGTTTCTTGATTGACGATGTGAATCAAAAAAAGACCAGGGAAAAGCTTATCGGTCTTGTTTTTTCTTAATGATTTTAAGAATTTAATTACTTTGTTCTTTGTGGCTTTACTGAGAAAGGGTTTCAAATGGTTAAGAAAGAAGGTAATATGACAGATGAAGGTAACAACTATTATGGGATGAGAACGAAAAATTATTCTTCTTGAAGTGACAGCCATATCACATGTCTACCGGATAGAACCTGTATTAACCTGTAAAAAGGATTTACCGAATACTGAGACAATAATTATAAAAGTCAAAAGTAAAAGACTATTTATGTAATATTTCTAGCTAATGTGTTATTTTTCCTTCTTTTGTATAGAAAAGGTGGCCAAACGTCAGACTCTCACTCCATGAAATGACAGAATTTTTGTTTTTATTTTATTTTTTTTTCAAAAAAAGGTGTTTTACTTAAAAAAAAACGTGAGAAAATAAACGGTTTATCTTTTCTTTATAAAAAAAAGTCTTATCATTACCTCTCCGGCAATAATTGGCTTTTTTTTTCTCCTTTTCTCTTTGCATCCAAGGCGTTTCCCTTCTTAAAAGATTTGCAAATCCAAACTACACAATCTCTTTTTTTTAAAATATTTTTTTCCATATTATTTCTTTCTTTTGCCCCAATTGAAAACAAATATAAACCGAATTATGAATATATTAATCTCAATAATTAGGTTTGATAACGTAAAACAATCAAACACTATTTTTTTTTAAAGGTAATAATCAAATACTATTAACAAATAACGTATTGTTATATTAATTATTAATTCATATTAAATATAAGTTTTCCTTTTCCCCGTCTTTTTTATGATGCGTTTGCTTTCCTAAAAGGAAAAGTCAGGTCCACTGTCTACCGCCGTGTCCTTTTTACTGTTTCACACCTCCATAATTGGCTTTTATTACCATTTTGCCATAATATTTGCAACCATGACCTTTTTATGGTTAATTACAAAAAGAGACCCAATATTTTAGATATTTTACAAATTAATATCTAAAATTTAAAACCTTACAAAGTGGACACCCATGTTTGTTTTCCCTTACAATTAAGGGACTCTGTTAGTTTTCTTGTTAAATCTAACGAAAATGGTTATGTGATAAGTTTTGTGAGCTTTAATTAGATAAAATAGCATTCCAAATTGTTACAACTGTTGAATCACAATTTTTCAATTTGTTTTATATTCTAAAATGCCCTTAATAAATATTAATTGTAAAATAACAATTATCTTTATTTTAATTACTTAAAGAATAACAGAACGAAAAACTATAATATTTTCTAAATTTAGTAAGTTAATTAGCATTTTAAATTAAGAATTAATTTTGCTTTTTTTTTTTTGCAAACTTGTAATTTTATTAATTTTGAACAACTAAATTTGTAAATCAATGAATGGTTTGATTGATATATTTTTAACTTCATAAATATTTAAGGTACAAAAGTTATTGACTCTTTTATGTACTAAAATGTATAAAAAAAGGGTCAAATTTATTAATTTAATGAAATTCAACTATCCATAAATAATATAAAGCATACGTGCAATATAAAAATGAATGCATTATATATGTACTAAATTTTAAAAATTAATTTTTACAACTCTTTTCTATAGTAATGTTTTTCCTTAGCTTGATTACTGAATGAAAAGAACATTTTAAATTTATTTTTTACCAATTTTAGAGTAATTAAAATAAATTTAATATTTTTATTTTTATTTTTATTATAAAAGCATTTGAAAAATAGCGACTCAATAATTATGACAACTTCACATGCCATCTTATCTAAGTAGCGCCAGCCCAATTTGCCACATAAATGTTTCTATTTAATTTAACAAAAAAAATTAATGGAGTCCATTAATTGCAAAGAAAATTAAATGTTGATGCCTAATATAGAAAATTAAATTTTAGGTATTAATTTGAAAAGAAAGTGCAAATTAATGCGTCTATACGCATGTGTTAACTTTGTATATGTATATAAATTATTAAATTAAAGATAATTTTTAATCTAATAATAAATACGTATATTTATAATTAACCCACACACGTCCACCTATAACTTGATAAGTGCAACATTAAAATTTATTTTTTAAAAAAAATTATATCGGGTGCGCTTGAATAGTTAATTGAATCATTATTTAAATTTTCATATAAAAAAAAAAACAATGGTGAGATATGCGATTCTAAGTTTCCAATATTTAATATATTAATTAATTCTCACGTTAATCATGTTTTTAAGCAGAAAATAGAATATTAATGTTTTTATATCTTAATTACGGCAAATACATAAATTCCCCACAGCTGTCAACTTAATTTTGAAATAACACGTGTCATTTTTCAATTTGTGACCTTCCCTGCATGGGTGCTTGAATCAGATAACTCTATGCTCTGCTCTTTTCAGGCAAAGACATAAAAAAATTAAAAATATATTTAATTTCTCAAAATTGATAAAATTATTTAATACATTTTATTGGTAAGATTTAATTTTTAACATCTTGAATAAATAAAAATAATTTAGTGTGCAACTAATTAATAAAATGTTAAGTTTTATCATTATTAGATGTGTAATTTTTATAAATAGTCCCTCAATTATCGATTTTATATTTATTATGTTTTTTAATTTTATTTTATATTTAAAAATTCTTTAAATTTGAAATTTTTTTATTTTAAAAGTCCTTATAATATGTTAATCTTTTAATTTTAATGCTTAAATATATTTTTTCTTTTCAGTCTCATCATAAATTTTTTTATTTCACTTCTAAAATTCTTCGAGGCTAACCCGAAGAATCCAAAAATTTTTTAGGCCTAACCTAAATAACTCGAAAATTACAAATTAAAAAATTAACTTTATTTTATATCCAATAAATCACCATAAATTATATTAATTCATCAAAATTGAACATAAAATCACTATTTTAGCAAAAGTTTACATATAAACCTAAAAGTTAATATAAAATATAATTTTTCATAAATTCAAGTAAAATTAAAATTAAAAGGTAATAAAATAATAGTTTAATTTTACCCAACAAATACGAGCCAAAATCTGAATTTTTCAAAATATTTGAATCTGACTTTATTCAAATAACCGAAAAAATATGAAAAAAGTTAGTTTGGGTTAGTTAGGCTAAATTTTTTTTGTATGTTTTAGGTTATTCAAATCAGATTAGTTAAAAATTTTTAACACGAATCGATTTTGAATTTAATGAATTTATATGTAAACTTTTGCAAAATAATGATTTTATGCTAAAATTTGATTAATTAATATAATTTGTGATAGTTTATAGGATATAAAATAAAATCAATTTTTTAATTTGTGACTTTTGAGTTATTCAGGTTAGGCCCTAAAAATTTTCAGATTGTTTAAGTCAGTCTCAGTGAATTTTAGAAGTGAAATAAAAAGTTTATAGTGAGATTGAAAAGAAAAAATAAATTTAGGTATTAAAATTAAAAGATTAACCTGCTATAACAGGTTATAAGAACTTTTGAGAGAATAAATTTCAAATTCAAGAAGTTTTTAAATACAAAATAAAATTAAAATATATAATAAATATAAGACCAATAGTTGAGTGACTATATGTGCAAATTACTCTTATTAGATACGGCAAATGTATTATTTCACTCTGATAATTTATTACTTAGAATTGATTTGTCCTAAATATTTTATAAGTTTCTTATTTAATCAAAACGTCTGAAAATTTAAACTTGATTTGCCCACCTATTATAACGGCGTTTCCATGCCATTAATAGGTGAATATATTAGCTTCAATTTTGCAAACATTTCGATTATATAAGAACCTTCAAAAATATTTAAGACAAATTAGCTTCAAATGATAAAATTAGGGCAAAATAACACCTTTGTCCATCTTTCTTCAATTTCATTTTCTTTTAGATAAATACTAAAACATGCTAATTGTATATTCATGTTCTAAATTTTTTAATTTTTTGATATTATATTTGTATACTTTATTTTATTATATATAATTATTTTTAAAAAATGATTAATTTTACTTTTTATATTAAATTTTATTTGATAAAAAATACTCTAATAATAATTGAAAATAATAAAAACAAACAATATTAATTTTATGAGGGAGAAATATTGAGATTTAGTAATAAAAATGTGAAAAATGCAAGTATTTAGAGATTTTTTGATATATTTATCTTGAAAAATTTTAATTTGCAGACATTTAAATTATTAATATACAAAAAATTCAAAATTATCTTCAAACTTATTCGCCATAAAATTATTGATTTTTCATATTTGTCCGTAAAACCTTATGAAAAAATAAAACAGGTAAGATATAAAATTGTTCTTAAAAATAACATATTAAGTGAAGATGCTATTTTGCTACAATAGTTTATTACTTAGAGCTGATTTGTCCTAAAAGTTTTTTATAGTTCTTATTTAACCAAAACGTTTGAAAAATCGAAGCTAATATATCTACCCATTATAATGGCATTTCTATCCCATTAATAAGTGGGTATATCATATTCACTTTTTTAAACGTTTTGGTTAAATAACAACCTTATAAAATGTTTAGGACAAATCAGCTCAAAATGAAAAACTAGTAGGGCAAATTAGCATCTTTACCCTTGTTAGATATGAAAAAGTCATGTTTGTCAATTTAATATGAATAAAAGTTAATTTTTCCAATTTTTTTGACACAATGTTAAAGCTTTCATTACAAAGAAGCGTCAACTTCAAAAGTTGAAATTATAAAGCTAAAAGGAAGTAAGTTCAAAATCATAAGATCTATTGTAGAATAAAAGTTTCGTGCTATAGTATGTGCTACTTTGTTTCCAAATCTTTTGACAAATCAATAACATGTTTTGCATTTTAACAATAAAAGATAACAATTAAGAACTAGAATTTTTAAATCAGCTTGGATCTAGAGCTTACATGAAACACATTTACAAGAACTTGATAATCTGTTTCCAAAACTATTTGGCTCAAGTCCTAATTCTTCAACTAGCTGAGTGTTTTACGGACGCTTATAGCTTCAACGATTGTGGATTAGGGATACCACGGAACTTCTTACACCTAGCTACTAGAAATTGTCCCAAATGATTCTTGACTATGAAAGTTGTACCTATCAAACAATGATTTTTAAAGATTACGACATCAATATTAATCATGTAGCATCTTTGTTCAAGTAGCTGCCAGCAATCTGAAGCATCAAATGTTAAGGATTTATCATTAGCAAAGTACAAACTTGATTTGGCATTCTTTTAAGAAGCTAAAAATTAAAAACCATGGACATAATAACGGGATATGGTGAATCTAACACCAAACAAGATCGTTTCTATTTTTTCAAATGGCCCAACAAATTGAAATAGTAGAACAACACTCTTCCGAAGACAAATTGCTAACAATAAAAAGAAAATGAGGACTTAAAATCATCAAAACTACCTCTCATAAAGCCAATTTTTGACTTTTGCCACACATCTTTAGCAAAAGGGCATTGGACCAGAGAGTGGATAATAGTTTCCTCTATTAAATCATAAACACTGCATAATGAGTTAGTTTCCAAACCTTTTGAAGACAATAAAGATTTCATAAGAATGCATGTTAGAATTACTCTCTAAAGAAGATTTTTCATCTTGGGTGGTTCTTTAAATTTTTATAACTTTTGCCAACAAAAAGTAAACATTGTCTAGGAAACGTTTTCTAGAATTTGACGAATAGACTTGTAAGAACTCTTTACTGTGCAGCAACTAGATTTATCAAAACTCCATTTCTAGGTATCTAAAACATTATTCCAACTTAATGGGATACTCAATATCAATTGCTTATCTCGATCTTTAAAAATACTGCTAATTAGCTCCATATTCCATCTTTTCTCCTCTTCTATCATCAAATCAAAAAGTCGTAAATTTCTCTATTCATCCCCTAATGCTGAAGTAACATAGGGATTTTCGGTATCTAGTAGTCGTGGGTTTTTTAAAACCATAACTTCTCTACCATTCCCAATTTACCTTTTGCACTCATTAACAACAAAAGGATGAGCCTCCATAATATTATGCCAAACAAAGCTTTATTTTTCTTATTTTGGCTTTAAGAAAACTTGTCTTAGAATAGTATATAGCCTTTAATAAAATTAGCCACCAAAGACGTTTCATTTAAAAGTAGCCTCCAACACTTTTTTCATAACATGGCTAAATTAAAATCATGTAAAGACCAAAAGCCTAAACCCTTAAAAATCTTAGGCTAGCACATTCTATCTCATGACATCCAAGCTATGCCTTTTCATGTTATATGATTTGTACGTTATTAATAGGAATTTAACATCCTTTCTAACTTTTTACATAAAAAGAGAGGAAGATGAAAAACTGATAAAGTATAGTTTAGGATTGATTAAGCAATTATCTTTAGAAGTACTTCCTTCCCAGCCCAAAGAGTAAACAATGATGTCAACCTTGAATCCTTTTTAAAACCTTGTGCTCTATAAAAGAGAAAACTTCTTTTTTTTTTTTATTTCTACCAATTACAGAGGGTAGACTAAGATAAGAGTTCTAACCTACATAAAGGAGCACAATTAGAATAGAACATGCCACATTCTTGTTCTCTAAAAAGGTGTTGGAACCAAATTTAATGGAAGACTTGTTGAAGTTAATAACTTGCTCAGAATCTTACTCTTAAGTCTTTAAAACCTCTTTAATTATTACTTCCTCATTCCATGTTGCCTTGGAGAATATGAAGCTATTGTTAGTAAAAAAAGAGGTGACTAATAGTAAAAGTGCCATTTGCCACTTGACAACATGTAATCAGATTGAGAGATTCCTATTTTTTTTTTGATAAAAAAGGATAACCATTCAACTTCCAGAATGAAGAGATATAGCAAAAAAGGATAAACTTGACATGAACCTTTTAATGGAATAATTGGCCAAAACAAATTATGAATAAATGGCCCAAACAAATTATTCTCATAACTAATAAAATACTTAACAGAATAATTAAATATCTCCATCAAAGTTATCCATCTGCTATTAAAACACATGTTGTTTAGAACGCCTTTAAAGAAATGTCATTCTATGGTCATAAGCCTTACTTATATTGAGTTTGAGTGCCATAAAACCATTATTACCTTGCATCTTCCTTGTTAACAAGCACATAATCTCAAAAGCAACTATTACATTATATAAGATCAAGTGATGTGGTATAAAGGTGTTTTAATTTTCAAATACAAGAGAAAGCAATATATGTTTAAGTTAATTTACCAATATTTTTGCTATAATTTTATAATGCACATTATACAATTGGTCTTAAATTAAACATAGCCTCCACATCTTTCTTTTTAGGAATTAGCACTAAGGTTGTATCATTGAGTCCCACATAAATATGACCATTTTGAATAACTCCTAAGCAAAATTGAATTACATCTTATCCTATAATATTCTAGCATTTCTGATAAAATAAAGGATTCATCCCATCTAAACTAGGA
>CANXYI012156775.1:0-21952 GCA_948208565.1 Hura crepitans | reverse complement strand
CCTTTCACAAATCTCCTGTAATATCTTGCTAATCTTAGAAAACTTATTATTTCTATCACATTCCTCAATAGTTCCCATTCTGACACTTCCTTAACTTTATTAGGGTCAACTTTGATCCCTTTTATCAAAACTATATGTCCTAAAAATGCAACTTCACTTAGCCAAAACTCATATTTACTGAGCTTGGCATACAGCCATTTCTCTCTCAGAGTTTATAACATAACCCTAAAATGTTGTTCATGTTTTTCCTTATTTCTAGAACATAATAGAATATCATCTATGAACACTACAATGGACTAGTTCTGATAAGGTTGAAAAACCCTATTCATTAGGTCTATAAAGGCTACTGAGGCATTAGTGAGGGAAAATGGCATCACCAAAAATTCATAGTGCCCATACTGGGTCCTGAAAGTAGTTTTAGGAATATCAGCCTATTTGATTCTCAACTGATGATACCCGGATCTTAGGTAATTTTTTGAGAACACACCTGCACCTTTTAACTAATAAAAAAGATCATCTATTCTGGGCAATGGATATTTATTCTTCACAGTCATCCTATTCAGTTGCTTGTAATCAATACACAATTTGAGCGACCCATCTTTCTTCTTTACAAATAGTATAGGTGCTCCTTAAGGAGATATATTGGATCTGATAAAACCTTTGTCTAATATGTCTTGCAGCTGTACTTTTAACTCTTTTAACTCATTAGGTGCCATTCAATAAGGTGCAATAGATATTGGAGCTATACTAGGATATACCTTAATTTCAAAATCTAGTTCTCTCTTAGGTGGTAAGCCTAGCAACTCATCAGGGAATACATCAGGAAATTCAGAAATAATTGGAATATGTTCCAGACTAGAGTTGGAAACATTTAAGTTAATAGCATAGGCTAAGTATGCTTCACACCCTTTCTGGAGAAGTTTTTATGCTTTAACAGCAGAGATAAGATTGTTTAAAAGACTTCTCTCACTATCCATTGCCACTATCTATCCCTTTATAATTTAGAGGGTCAATTTCTTATGTCTATAATCAATTATGGCTTGATGCTTAGTTAGCCAATCCATTCTTAGTATCACATCAAACTCATTGAATAGAAGATAATTAGATTAGTAGAAGATCTATACCCTTGGATCACTAGAAGGCATTGCCTATACACCCTGTTCACAATAACATCCTACCTTATAAGATTATTAACTCTAATGTCTACATTAACATGTTCAAGATCTAACCCCCTATTATGTGCTTATACAGTACATACATATGAATGTGTAAAACTAGGGTTTATCAAAGCTAAAATTAGAACATCAAATAAATAAAAAGTACCAGTTATGAAATCTAGTGCTACAACCTCATCTCTAGCTCTCACAGCATACTGCCTGGCTAGAGCACAAGCCTTAGATTTAGTACCCTTGCTAGGACTATGTTGTTCTCCTCTATTTTGCCTCTAGCCCCCACTCTGAGGTGCAATATTAGATGCATGTGTCTGAGTATCCTCTTACTATCTTTGAGGACACTTTCTTCTATACTAGTCTTAGGTACCACAGTGGAAACACTCTCCTCTTTTGGCTAGTCTACACTACCCCTAATGTTTCTTCTAACAATTATTATAAGTCGGAGGTCCATTCCTATTACACTCTATACCAGAAGCACTATTAGCTCAATAAGGCAATTGAGATCTACCCGTAAAAGCTTGTCTAGATCTCTAAGTCTATACCTGTCTCTACTCCTGATACCCTAATTGATACTGGAACCTAGATTGAGACTGTGTCTGTAACTGACCCTTTCTTATTTTCTTATCATCCTCTGACACTGCATTGGACTGTCCTATAGTGAATTACCTTTTCCTCTAGAATAAATCCCTCTTTTCTTGTATCATTTTTTCCATGTCATATGTAGTGGACACCAGCACCACAAAATCTTTCTCCCTAGGGTTTGCTATCTACATTCTCAGCTTTACATTTAGCCTTGTTAAGAATCTCTTGCATTTCTTTTCTTTATTAGGAATGAACTCTTTAGCATACTTCAGCAATCTATTAAAATCTTTTTCATATTCTGATATTGTCCTTCTTCCCTGGTTTAGGTCAAGGAATTCCTATCTTCTCTTAGCCTTGTAGGAGTTAGGTATGTATTTCTTCCTAAACTTTATAAGGAAAAACTCCCAAGTCAGGTTTGTAGGTGCTTTTCTTCTCTTAATAGTGCTCCACCAATTGTACGCTTCTTCCTAAAGAAGATAAGTGGCACACTAAAGATTTTTTGCTTCTATATAATTTAATTGCTCTAAGACTTTAAAGTCATGTTTAGCTAGTACTGATCACTAGGTTCAAGTACAAATGCATTGTCTACCTCCTGTATAGTGGTAAGTGCAAAACTAGCCACTTCCTTAGTCCCTACTTCCGGTACTTGATCAGTCATATACTTACTGCAAAAGAAATAACTTATTAGCCTCATACAACTTAACAATTCAAAGGATTTCAAACTTCGACAGTTGCACTCATGTAGTTAACCTAAGAACATTAAAGCTATGCTTTGATACCATAAAATGTGACACCCCCTACTGGATTCCCGAAAAAACCCAATAAGCAGTGCACTTCTTGCTAGGTCACCCATCCTCAAATTTCTCCCATGTTTATTTGTTTAACTCTTACTTACTTTACATTATTTAATTCTATTTGATTCTAATTTTATTCCTGCCTATCCTTATACATTACTTAGGGTTATATCATATTATTCATTCCAAAGTTGGTCAATTATAGGTCGATCAAGTATTTCCTAAAATTTGACAACATAATGGCTATCCAGGTCACTATCCGAAAATTTTAGACCTATATAAACACTTCTATAACACATTCTCATACCTTTTAGACCCTTTTGGTCCCCCAGATATCAACCTAACATCATCATCCTAACAAACATCAATATAGGCCTTAGGCCACAATCACTTGAACATACACTAGAGCCTCAAGCTCATAGGTCATATTATCAACATAGGTTAACAAAAATCATACATTCTCAAAAGGACTGATATTTGCTTCTTACAACTCAGATTATACCAATATATTTACATCACATGTCCTTTGTATACATAACCCCTTCATTTCCCACCTAAGTACATAGAGTGCAAAACTATACAAAATATACATTGACAACCTTTTGATGAATAACCTCTAAACTTCACTGCACACTTCATAAGGCTACATCTCTATTCTAGGTACTTGTATGCCAAAACATGTATTCTGAGTATATAATATACTTAATGGTGAACTCAAGCATTTAAAACATGTCAAGTAGTTTAACCATGCATGTGTAGTCACAACACTAAGTTATTCTAGTTTTAAAGTTCAGTTTAAGATATTAGTGTGTTAAATTACAAATTACCCTTATATAGGTTTATGTCAAGAAATCATTTAGGTAATCATTTTAACCCAAGAAAATCATAGTTATTATTATTATTATTATAGTTCACATGCATAATCTTTACCAGTTAAGAAACTAGGTACTACACATGTAAAATTACCAAAATGCCCTTGTATGTGTATTTCATAATTATTCAGGTGATTGTGTCATATTATACCTCGTATCATATTCTAATATCACATGTAGTTTAAATTCTTCTTGTTTAATTTATTTTAGCTAGCTCGACTACAAAGATGACACTAACATACACTAGACCTAAAAGGAATAAAGATAGTGCAGTGATCCACATTTTAGACCCTGATTGCTGCATCGACTTGCTTAAGTTATAGCACTTAAGGTGCAATCATTGAGGTGTAGTTTGCCTAGTAGACTGGTTTGTCTATCAGACTAATATAGTGGCCCTCTGGGACCTTGGCCATTGTACTAGCCTTATTTGAAGATTAGTGATGGCATAATTGTGTCTGCCTAGCAGACTAGTCTGTCCAATAGACTAGTGTAGTAGCCCTCCAAGACCTACACCACTGCATCAGTAAGAATTAAGTAACTGGCATCAAGTGACAAATGTAGAAAATTTTCTATCTAATAGACTAGTATAGTGGCCCCAAGGTGGACCTAGGCCACTGTACCAGCCTTACTTAAAAATCAAGCAACGTAGCAGCTACTAAAATCCCTAACTTAACTGGTCAATCCATCCAGTGAATATCTAACTAATGGGCTATGCAACTCAAATTTATGTTTATTTCTTTACTGATTGACTTCTTATAATATTATTAATCAAATAATAAATAGATATAAATTTTATAGCATAGTTAAATTTTAGCTCGATTTGGTATAGCCATAATTAGGCTATACCAAGTAATTTCTCAAAATCATTTTCAAAGATTATAATTGCCAATAATTATGGTATATTATGCTTGATTTTATTCCATAAGTATTTCATAATTATTTGCCATTTACTATCTAGTGATATTTTTGATTTAGGTAAAGGTCAAACTAGATAGTTATAGGTAATTACGTTAAGTTTCAACCACCCTTTTTAGGTCCGTTTCTTATCCTTTTTTAGTGCAATTTACACCATTATTTAGATAAGGTTCATAGGCCCTAAGCCACACAATCACTAGGCTATTCCTAAGGCCAAAACATAGGCATCAAAGCCATACTACATAATGACATAATATAGCCTTGATAGGCATAAATTTAGGTACATTGTTTACTCATAATCCATAGCCCTTAAGGCACATTTTATAGGTATATTACAAAACACTTTTCAAGTCCTTTCTTAATTAAATTAAAATTCACTTTCAAGATATCTTTTCATATCATTTCTTGATTACATTTCATGCCATTTTAAGTACGTACATTAACTAAATTCATGCCAAATAAGTTAAGCCAAACATAGCTCATATAAATATATCATATCATACATACACATTACATACATCTACCAACATTTTCATGCCAATCTCACTAGTGTAGCTCTCGGGTTTATCCACACCTTAGCTTTGATCATGCATTTTTATGATGTTTATCACATATTCCACCTTTCATCCATAGCCTAAACATATGTATACACATACATGTATAATTTCATGCCATTTTAAGTAATTTACCTATAATATATGTCTCGGCCATTCAAAGAAATCACCATAACCATGCTTTAGATTAACATATCACCTACCCCACTATTCTTTCATATAGTATACATCTAGAATACATGCCAAAACAACTAGCTCCACATACCACCACATACCATAGGTACTAATTCTCACTTATTATCACCAAATTCAACAACTAAATAAGTTTATACCCATGCCAAAGCTCTCAGCCAGCCAACATACACACATATGACACGCCAATTCTTATAAAATCTTACCTATTTTAATGTCTAATTTCTTATTACATTTAAAGGATTTTATTAAAGCTTTGGAGTTCCAATACATGCCACTAGATTATACACTTCTAAAACCCATTTCTAGCCACCTTAAGATCAAATGGCATGAAGAAAATACTAGAATTCACTTACCTCTCAAGGACATTACATCAAGCTTGCCAAAACCTCAATTCCATCCCTTTCAGAGAAGCTTTTTCCTTCCTTTCTTCAAGTGTTTCTCCTCTTGAATCACCTTAAAAGCCATTAAAACACATTCCCATAGATGTTAGGCACCTTAAATACCCATTTCCAATAAAGAGACTTAAGAAAACCCAAGAAAGAACAAAGAACTCACTTTAAACACCCCATGCTAGATTGCTTCTATCCAGTAAATTTTCAAGAATTTTAATTAATTAGTGGAGGCTCCTTTCTCTGTGCTTCTTCTTCCACTAGATTTTTAACATCCCAAAATGAATTTAGAAATCAAAAGATTGCAGAAATGACTGAAGGAATGGATGAAAATGGCTTTCAAGTCTGGCTGTGGCATCAATTGCTAGGTAAAAAAGAAAGAAATTTTTTTCCTTTTATATGAGTGGATTTGCCCCTTATCAAGGCCATATAGACACTTGGCATGGGCCTTGAGGCAAATGGCATGATACAGATGGGACCCATGACCACTTGAACCTTCCCAAAATGGCTTGATTTTTGACAAAATTTTAGAAATTCACTAAAATTCACACAGACCTCAAAAAATTACACCACTTGTTTTAAAATTCATATTTTAATCCACTCTACATACTCATAAATTTTTGTAGCCAAATTCCATTGATAGGATAGTTTTTAGATTGTCTTAATTTGCATGTTAACCCCAAAAATTATAAGAATTTGCAAACAACCTCGAAAGTAAAAAATTCTTTCACTAATGGATTCAATGGAATTTTTAAGCTTAAAGGTCTAATATTTTTGGGTCTGTCCAAGCATATCTTGGGTCATCCCTAGCCTAAAAAAATTTTATTACACAGAGGGGTAGCTTACAGTCTAAAATGAATTATTGGTTCTGCTTCATTTAAAATTTTTTCCTTTTTCTTCAATTTAAAGCCCCTCAAAGTTTCATAACCTGTGTCGCTACCTCGATTTATGTGCAAGTGACCCAGCACCCTGGCACACTTCTCAAACTTAGTGGCACTATTCATAGAGCCTCAAAACACGGGTGTTACATCCTTGCCATCCCAGTATTGGGAGGTTCCTGGGAACTGATCCCTATTATCGAGTGGATATGGGTAGGTTGCCTACCGAGGTCTGTAATGTCAGCTACTACACGAGTATAGGTCCCTTTATCTAGTGTTAAATAGTTATCTCCTGTATAGGCCAAAAAAATTTTGATAAGTGGTATAAGGAAAGAAATGCCATGATAACAGAATATAATAAGAATAAAAATAGACCATGAGGGAAGATAATTAAAAATCAGAAGTACAATAGACATATTGATCTATTGAAGTGAATATAAGAATTTAAATGGAAATGGACTTAATAAAATGTTGTATATAGTGGAGGTAAAGGTAATAAAGTATATAAAGTATCATATTATCTGGTAAAACATAATGATAAAAGGTGGCGTACATTATATAAATTATAATAGGTTACTTTTAAATAATTAAATGATAAAAGAGTGTAATTTAATTAATTAAAGGGGCACTAGCATAAGTATTGAATTATGAGTACAATGAGAACATAAGAAACTTTGCATGCTTGTGTGATGTGTATGTATTAGACAATACATATTTCGCTAAATTCACCACTGAATGTTTACTTAGCATATTAGTTTTTTCAATACACAAGTATTAGATGATAGCTGGCAACACCACTTCATACAGAAATGTAGCAGTAGACTTCTAAAGAGGATTTACTATAGGTACTTACATGTATAAGAGTTAGACTAATGCCACTCATGTATAAGAGGGGTTGTGGTCTTAAGTGTAAGTATGTATAATGTGATGTTATTATAATATTTTGACTAAATTATATGATAAATTAGATTATAAGTTATATGATTTACATAAGTTTATCTACTTATGATGAGTTACTGAACCAATTGATGTGTATTTGTTTCACTGATTGAGATGTTGATATAAAGATGATATTGTTAAGGATGACTAGAGGGTCAAATGGACCCAATGACTGTGATGATGTTTGGGAATGGTTTTAGAAGTGTTTCCTTGTAGGTGCAAATTTTTATTTTTTCGCTTAGACAGCCGGTATGCTATCGAAATTATATTAATATGCATATAAATATTATTTCTTATTAAATGAGAACATGGTAGAGTAGGCCAAAGATGGGTGACCTTCGGGAAGTGACATCTCTTATTTGTTCTGACAACGGATTAGGTAGGAGGTGTTATAGTGTTCTTTTTATTTATTTTTTATTGCCCATCTACCAGTTAGGTGTGTCACCCTTATGTTATTTTATTTTTCTTCTCCATTTACTAGTTAGGTGAGATAATTTATTATCTATCTATTACTAATATAATGTTCTTCTTTATTTCTAATTTAATCTTTATTCGTTCTCTTTTTCATCCATTTACTAATAAAATGTGATGATTTAGTTCACATGTTTTTATATATTTATTTAATTATTTATTTTATGCAATTCCTATTTATTTAATTATTTATGTTATGTTATGTTATGTTATTTTATTATTTATTCTTCCCATAATTTTTTATTCCATTATTTCATTCATACTAATGTTGTGTTTTTTTATGGTGGATTTGATTTGTTTGAGATCTTTTGGGATTTTACCTAATGTGTACTTTTTTCATTTTATCAAATACCTCAGTGAAGTTAACCCCTTTTTATTATTCCTTTCTTTTATTTGCTATTACTTTTGTTATTATATTTTTATTTATTATTTCTTATGATCTTTATTTTCTTACTAACTTTTTCCTTTTATTTTTATTATTTCTTTATTATTTTGGTTAGAATATATTTTAGGCAATTTCGATGCAATTTTATTTTATTTGGTCAAAAAGTATTTCAAGTAATTTCCTTGTAAATTTTACCTTTTCAGGTTAGAATGTATTTTAGGTAAGTTTCATTTAATTTTTATTTTAACACATTTTATTCTCTTATTTCCTTATATTTTCCATGAATGTCATAATAGGTAGAAAATGATTTTTGCACATCATAGAAAAATAATTGAATTGATTCCTATTTAATTAATTGGTGTTTTCTAATAAAATAGATCTTGATTTTTCTTTAATAAAAGTCATAATTAATAAATTTATTTTCATAAATTGGCATGCAAGAACCAAAGTTCTTAACGAAAGTCAATTACTTAATTTAATGTATTTTTTCCTTTAAATTTAAGTATTACCTTTGTAACTTGTAAATATGCTCATTTTATTAATTCTCTACATGATTAAATGCTTTATTTTAATTTCAAAACTTGTTTGAGGAAAAGGATAAAATTATGTATTAACTTAGGTATAAATAAGAGTAAGGTTCTAAACCATTCTCTGGTTTTAGCCCCATAAGGTATTTCCCAGCTTTAGTTGGGTAGAGACTGCTACCTTATGGTGCTTAACTCACTCTTTCTAAGCTAATAAAATAGGATTAGCTTATGATTCCTCTAATTCCCTTCTTGTTCTTTAATATTTAAGGAGTGAGATTTAGGTCGAGTCTTTAGTCATTTCAGTTTGATGGACCTTGAAAAGGAAGGGATACAAATAATGCTGACTCCACTGGGGACACCATAAGACCATGTTTCAAAAATATCTCAAATTAATATGTTGTGTTTCAAATTTATAATATTATCATTTTCTAAAATTGCATTACATGCTAAAGCCTTAAACTAAGTTAGACATCCCTTCTTACCATAATGCCATTTTAAAGTATGAACCCATTTTCATTCAATTTGGGGGAATGTTAGAGGTGACATCAAATCCAAGCCTTAAACTTATAAGGTATATTAAATGGTCAACCAATTAGTCATATGCTCATGATAAGATAGACCTATTATGGAGGGACTATGCTTAGATGACCATAACTTAAAATGACCTAACCGTGAGCCTATGTAATGACTAACAGCAACTTCCCTTAGGTTTCTTAATTAATACTACATTGTGTGCTATATAGGCTTATATTTATGAAATGTGGTTTAATTATCCCAAAATATTATTGAACCCATTGGGCCTTTTTAACTGGAATGGGTTGGACCCCATATTTTGGTTTGATTGAACATGTCTAACATATAAAGGCCAAAATCTTGCATGCATTATTTTAAATATGAGTGAAATGATGTTCTACTAATCATCATTCATTATTCAAATTTGTTAGGGCCCTTGATGTCCTATAGATAAACCTTTTTAGGAAAGAACACATGGACCTCATGTGTGGGAAATGATAAGGGTGAAAGGTTCTTGCATGTGTTTATTATTGTAAACATTAAAATCCATCTCCATGCATTCTTTCACATTTCATCCATCATTGCTAATCCCTTACTTTATGACCATCATAGATCTTTGAGCCACTTGGATATATGGACCAAATGAAAGAGTAGTTGAAAAAGAGGTCATTCTTACTATAGACAACACAAATGGCAAGACAAGTAGACAACACCCCTTTTGTGCAAGCTTTTAAGGCCAAGATGGATTAGAGGTTTAAAGAATTTGAAAGGAAGATAATGATCATAGTGGTAAGGGCAATAGCTGGGGTTGTCCCTACTTCTAATTCACCACCTCCTACCAATGCACCATTGGCCACACCTATTGGAAGGACAATAACTACTTTTGGGGGAATTGATACAAAGAAGAAAGTTGGGAGCTCAAGAGAAAAGGGGAAAAGGGCCTTATTTTTTAATTTAGAGTTTGATTTTTATGAAGACTGAGGATAAAGGTGGGAAGAAGGAGATCCCTTGTAAAGCTAAAAATGCTACAATGTAGAAATTAGAGTAGAAGATAGAGGCAATAGCCTAGCTTATCACCTTGGGCAACGGCTTAGATCTAAATAAAGTTACATTGGAATCTAAAGAGTTGTTGCCTTTTAAGTTTAAAATACCAAAATTGCCCAAGTTCAATTAGACCACAAATCTAAAAGCCTATATCAAGCAATGTGCCATAGTTATGTTGGCATAGAACTTATTACCAAATGGAAGATCACTTACTTCGACCTCATACTATAAGGGAGAGCCATAGATTAGTACCACGAGCTAGAGAAGAAAGTAAAAAAAGATCAGTAAAAGATAATTAAGGCCTTCATCAATCAATATGACTACAACACTTATATAAAGTTTATTATGAAAGACCGCGAACTACTAAAACAAAAACCCAATTAGAACTTCCTAGAGTATTTAATGAGATGGAGGTCTAGAGTTTTAGAAATGAGAAGAAAGTCAGTGACATCAGACCAGATTCACATGTTCATAAGAAATGCTAGTCCATACTTGAAGGATGGGTTAAAAGCCAAGGGGCACAAGGATTAGTAGTTGCTGAAAGACATAGCAATTGATTTAGAAGTGGAATATGCATAGCAGAAGAAAAGTATAAAAGGATTCAACAACCGTAGAGGCTTGAACAATAGGAATATAGGAGGAGCTAGTTATAGTAGGGGCAGTAAGATTGTTAAAGTATTTGCTACTTTGAGATACTATTCTAATTTAAGCAAGCCACTATCTTAGTCCTTAAAATAGTTTCAAAAATAAGGGAAGCTTCAACCTTTTCTATCCAAGCCTTCCAAAAATCAAGGGTAGCCTAACAAGAAGTCAAAATTATACTACCAGTATCACCAGCACACGGGCCATGACATAGATAACTGTCACACTCTGAGAGATAGAATTCAAGATCTAATTAGCTCAACATAGATCCTTGATCTAGAAAAGAGACAAAAAAAAAAGGTAGGGTTCCTATGATAATGTACCTTTGCTGGTAAATATAGCCAACCCGAGATTACCATAGTGGTATATGCTATAAGACTTACACAAGAATGACTACTTAGCAATAGAGAGGATAAAGGCAAATATAAAATAGGGGTCTATTTGTGTAACATATATTTAGGCTACTAATAGTGAGAGCAAGTAAGAAAACAAGGTGCAAGATTGATGGGTTGATTCAAACAGTGAATAAAAGCCAGTTAGAGAAAAAAGATGCTAAAGTAATAATTTGAAGTGGTTAGGTGGTGCCAAAAATTGAAAATAGCTAATTCCCTTAATTACAGAGAAAGAAGAGGATGTAATTATGAAGCAGCTAAAGAAAAACCCCCGTAGAGATTTCAATCTGGTACTTATTGCGGCAATCCCCTTCATATTAACAAAAAGTGGTTGAGGCTTTGTGCGCTATAATAGTGTCAACTACTATATTTCTATCCTAGCTATTGGAGATAGTGAAAGGGGAAAAGAAAGAAGTGCTCAAGTTTTTGGATGCAGATGTCCCATTAGATGGACATTATCACAATCACCCCTTATATATTAAGGCTAAAGTCAATAGGAAACATATAATGTGTATAATGGTTAATGATAGGTCATTAATCAATGTGTGCCCACTCAAAGTAGTAGCTGTATATGGGATTGAAAATTTAATGATTTCCCAATCAAAGCTCACTATCATGGCTTATAATAATACTAATAGGTAGGCATATGACACTTTCATAGTCAAGGTCAAGACAAAGGTTATAATAGATGATGTGGAGTTTAAAATACTTGGCATCCTAGCTAACTTCTCCTTGCTTTTGGGATAACCCTAGTTCTAGAAGGTAGGAGGGATTTCATTAACACTACATTAGATGATCAAGATTCCCCATAATAGTGATGTAGGAACAATATGAGCTATAAGGGAGAATTAAGTTTCAATGCTTGAAATAGCCAACTAAACATTTAATGGGTTCCATATAACTGGAATCTTTTTTAAGGAAGAAGAAGATAACCCCAAAGTGGTGAATATGCTAACAAAGATGAATTATTTGATAGGTTCTAATTTGGGAAATGATTTAAGGGTTGGTAGCTGCTATACAGCTAAGTGGGTAGAAAGATCGAAGAGGTTTGGGATATACAGTAGGGACTTTAGCGTTAAAAAAGATGGAAAGAGATATCTCCCATTGCTAGGAGAGAGTTTTGTTTAGGGTATAAAAAGCATCAATTATTACGAAGAATGAGAGCCTACTGTGATTGGGGGAAAAGTTGTGCCTAGGTTTGAAATCTTTAATGACATGTTTGATTGGGCTATAGGTGAAGCCAATATTGCTTTAGATTTTTCGGATGAAAAAGTCATAACCAATCTAGCTGACCTTGAGATAGAGCCAAAAAGAAGAGATCTTGACTATAAGACTAATTCAAGATGAAGGGAAGAAAAAGATAGAAGCAGACATCTCCTTAGAAGAAATTTCTAAAATTTTATATGCACTCAAACACTTTTGATGATGTTTTTATTTCTCATGTTAATAAGATGAACAATTTTTCTTATTTTTGTGATGTCTCATCTAATTACATCATGCATAATGATCATTATGACATACCTGACATGTTTGACATTAATTCAATCAATACCACCTCGTTTAATCTTGGTGCTAACAAAAATCCTAAAGAAATTTTAATTTCATCTAATACAACTCTTGAAAAAAGGATTGAATTTGAGAGAACAATAAAAAAATATGAAAATGTCTTTGCCTAAACTTATGAAGACATGCTTGAAATTGATAGAAAAATAGCTGAGCATGCTATCCAGAGGCAAAAATGGTAAAATAGAAGTTGAGGAGAATGAGGCAAGAATAGGCAGAGAAAAAAAAGAGGTACACAAGCATATTAAAGCTAAGTTCTTGGAAGAAGTAAAATATCCAACCTAGTTAGCCAATATGGTACCTATCAATAAGAAAGTTGGTCGAGTCAGAATGTATGTAGATTATAGGGATCTCAATAAGTCTTGGCCTAAGGATGATTTTCCATTACGACACATAGATGTTCTAGTTGATAGTGTAGCAATGTGTAAAATGTACATCTTTATTGATGGATATGCTAGTTATAATTAGATTTTGAACCAGATAGTAGATAAAATAAAGACTACTTCCATTATTGAGTGTGAGACATTCCGTTACAAACTCATGCCATTTGGATTAACAAATATTGGGCCAATTTACCAAAGGATGGCCATAAAGATCCTCGATGATCTTATTCATAAGGAAGTAGAGGTCTACATAGATGACATGATGATTAAATCCACTATGAGGGTAGGGCATTTTAAACCACAAGAAAAGTTTTTTCAGTGGATCAAAAAGTGTAATTTTCATTTGAATCCTAAGAAATATGTCTTCGGGGTAACTTCAAGTAAGATTTTAGGGTATATAGTGAATCAAAAAGGGATTGATGTAAACCTTGATAAATCAAGGCTATCAGATAGATACTAGTTCTAAAGGAAGAGAAAGAGATAAGGGTATTTTTAGGAAGAATACAATACATCAACAGGTTTATAGCTAAGCTCACTACTATATGTTAGCCTATTTTCAAGCTTTTTAGAAAGAACTAATCAATAAAATGGAATGACAAATGTCAAAAAGCTTTCAACCCCACCAAGGGATTACATGATAAATCCACTAATTTTACAATGGCCAAGACATAAGAAGTTGCTAATTCTTTATCTATTTATTGAAAAAATTTCAATAGGAGCTATGGTAGCACAAGAAGATAAATTTAGGTTAAGTATGCAATTTACTATCTGAGCAAGAAGTTTTTTCCTTATGAAGCTAAGTATATGGAAGTAGAAAAGATTCATTTAGTAATATTTGGGCCTTAAAAAAACTGAGCAATTATTTTTAATCATATAAGGTATAAGTGGTGTCAAAGCACAATCCTTTAAGATATCTTTAGACAATACCATCTTTGATAGAAAGAATGAGTAAGTGGCTTTTTTTGCTTTACAAGTTTGATATCTAATATATAATAAGGAAGACTATAAGGATCATTCAATAATAGAGTTCCCAGCCAACCATTCAGTAGAGGGTGAATCAATGGAGTTTGAATTTCCATATGAGAATCTAACCTCGATTACAGTCTAAAGGTGGCAAATGTACTTTGATGGAGTAATAAATAGAAAAGGTGCAGTAGTAGGAGTAATTCTAATAACCTATAAGGGAGAAAAGCCTTTGTTAGCTAGAAAATTGAGGTATAGAGTTACAAATAACATAGGAGAATATAAAGCTTGCTTATACAAGCTTGAAGCATTATTGGTTATCAGTGTAAAGATAGTTGAGGTATTCAGAGATTAATCTCAAGTAGTATATTAGACTAATGAGGAATGGGCTATTCAATAAGAGACACTAATGCCTTGTATAGAGTATTTGAGATCCAAAAGTAGATAGTATAAAATGTACACTTTTTGACACATTTTAAGGGATGAGAATCAACTAGTAGTGTATTAGCTACCCTAGTTTCTATGTGGGATAATCTAAAAGGAGTAGTCATGAAACTAGCCTTTATTTCTAGTTTAAAAAGGCCTTGCTATGAGATAGAATAGGTAATGGAAATAGAACGGGAAGAAGGTAAACCTTAGTTTTATGATATCTAGAACAACCTAGAAAATAGGGAATTTCCTAAAAAAGCTATAAATAGGGGTAAAAAGGTATTGAGAAAGTTATTCAACTCAGTTCATCAATGTAGATGGGATATTATACAAGAGGTAGTTATATGGTCTTCAGCTCTATTGTTTAGGTGAGATTGAAGTAGAGAGGATTATGGAAGAAATACATTTAGGATCTCATGGCACATACATGAATGGTCTAAAGTTAGCAAAAAAGATCATGCGCTAAGGGTTCTTTTGGCTTACTATAGACCATGATTACTTGAAGTATTTATATAAGTACCATAAGTGTTAGTAGTATAGGGACTTAAGACATGTATCAGAACTACACATTATGTCATCTCTTTGGTTGCTACTTAGGGGATAGACATAATTGGAGAAATACATTTGATAGCCTCAAATGGGCATTGTTTCATTGTGGTAACCATCAATTAATTTTCTAAGTGGGTTAAAGTAGAGTCTTTTAAGAAGTTAGGGGTAAAATAGATGGCTAAGTTCATAGAGAAGAATCTAATTTGCAAATACGGGATCCCATATGACATAGGTTTAGATAATGGTGTTCAATTTTAGGCTAAAACAAAGGCATTATTATAGAGATACAAGATGCAGCATAATAAATCCTCTTTTTATAGATCGCGAGCCAACATGGCAATTGAAGTGGCAAACAAAAATGTCAAAAAGATCTTAGCTAAGATGGTAGTGACTTATAGAGATTGGGATGATAAACTTGCTTTTGCTCTTTGGGGTTATAAGACAACAATTTGAACTTCGACTAGTGTAACTCTACTTTTCTTAGTAAATGGGACATATGTAGTACTCCCTATCAAAATTGAACTCCAATAATTAAGGGTGGTTATAAAAACTAAGATTCCTAAAGTAGCTTATGCTAAATAGATGCTCCAATAGTTAAACTTGTTAGGTGAGAAGCGTTTAAAGGCTAATTATCATAATTAAGTTTATTAGAAAATGATGGCATGAGCTTTTGGAAAGAGGGTAAAGAATCACAAACTAAAAGAAGGAGGTTTAGTCTTTAAACAGATGAAATAGGGCTTAACTGATCTGAGGGAAAGTTTAAACAAAATTAGGAAAACCTTTCACCCTTAAGCAATTATTGCCAAGAGAGGCTACAATCCATATAAATTGTGATGAAAACAAGTTCAAAGAACCTATGAATATGGAAAGATTAAAGCAATTATATAGCTAAAGAAAAAAAAAGAGAAAAATAGTGCTATAAGTCAAAATTCGAAAAAACGATGGCCTTGCTAAAAGTGGGTGCCTTGATAGGGTGAAAACTAAAAAAAGGCATCCTATTCAACAATTAGGGGTTAAGAGAAAATAGTCAATCAAAAAAACCCATGAGGGCTAATTGATGATACGAGTTTAATATGTAATTAAGATTTTCCTTGATTAATTGAGCATCTATATTATTGTATTAATATCATGTTGTGATTATCATAAAATGCCAGTATGATACAAGTAGAGAGAACTGCTATAATAAGCTCAATTGAGCATCTTATGGACTAAAGAAATAGGGATGTCATTTATTGTGAAGGTCTAAAATTACACTAATTTGTAGTCAAGTTCAGTAAAAAAAATAAAAGTACACACTATTTTATATGCACTATCTCAGGTTACAATTTTCATCTTGTGTTTTCAACCAATAAGATTGATTATTTCTATAAAAGCTGGTCACCTATTCCTTATATGTATCAAAAGTTTGGAAGTTACAAGTAGCTTTAGGAGAAATGTTAATCTTCAAGGGTAACTTCTTCTATGAGTCATGATATCCAATAGTAAAAATAACAAATATATTTCCCTTTCTAAATGATAAAGGGCAAGTAACAATGCCTTTAACCTCACCAAATTGCCTCATACAGTGATTAGGAATGCAAAAAGTAACTCTATATAATCTAATCAAAGGGACACAAAGGAATCCATAGGCTTATGAAATTTATCCTATCATCAGCTGAAGCACTTAACCAACGGACCCATTGTATAACATCTAAAAAATGGTGCAAAATCGCATGAGGTTGTAAATGTTTTAGACTATAGGAACTGAGGACTCAAGGGGGAGGATCATCCAACAAATAAAGCTTCTCTTACAACCAAATCTAAAAAAATAAAAAAATAAAAAAAAGCTATTAAGAATGAAAACCTGTAAAGGCTTCCTAAGTAAAAGCCAAGCTAAGGGTAGGGTGAAAACTAATTAAGGGCAGTTTATCCTTAAATAGTTTGTTAGGAATGAAAACTTGAAAAGGCTTTCTAAGCAAAAGTTAGAATAAAGAATAGGGCAAAAACCCATCATAGGTTATCTATTCTAGAAAAAAAAACTTAAGGCTTAAATGCCTAAATAAGATGTGGGCTCCCATAGAAAAAACTAACATCACTAGATTACACTACATCCAACCCCATGATAGTTTTAGCAAGGATTAGAGAAAAAGCATACAAGCCTCTAATTATGTCATTTATTACATTGAATAAATGGTAATCTCTAAAATGGCCTTTTGAGGTAACACTGAGGTATTTAGAAAAGAAAATAAAGAAGTAAGTGCTCGTACGTAGAGGTAACATGTTTATATGACTATCAAGATAAGCAAATATGGAATTTAGAGAAACTAGTTCCCTCCTAAGAACCCATCTAATAGCTAGTGAAGGCAAAATCACTAATGTATGGAATACCTTATACGGGTAGTAGATGACATAGGTAGGATAGCAAGCAGTGTCTTGAATGTATAGGAGACCCCTAAAATTGTAACAAGTTCTTCAAGTAGAGGATATAGCTCTTGGTGCAAAAATTAAAAAAAAATGAAATTGAAGGTCCTAGAAGTAAGTTGTAGCTTTTCAAAAAGGCAGATCAAGTCCGACCCTATAAAGAAATTTCAAGCCACTAAAAAAAGCAAGAGTAGGGCTTGTCCAAGTGGAGGAGAGATTAAGAATTTTACAAAGTTTTTAGAGAAATTCATCACTTATTAGAATAAGAGATGGAAAAACTCAATAGGCACAAGGATCTATGCACGCATTAAAAGCATTTACAAGCTAAAAGCTAAAAATGACCATGATGCACAAAGAAAAAATGACCATTTTGGTTAAAATAGTCATTTGACTATTTACCAAAACTACTATGCCGTTTCACACTTGTGAAACAGCTATTTTAATAGGGCTGAAATGGTCATTTTGCCAGTTTTCACTATCAAAGTGTCATTTTTTTTTTCATTTTTCACATATCCATTTTTTTTTCATTTTTCACATATCCATCCCTTCTCTATCTTTACTCCTTACACCTAAAGCATTCAAAAAATTCCAAAATGCCACCACAATGTAAGCCTAGGCATTATCCCATGCCTATACATGTGGCAGCCCTCGATTGGCTAGATGCTAAGGAAGCTGAGAGGTTCTAACACCTTACCATAGTCACCTTTATAGGGAGTAAGTACTTTTGCACATGCACTCTCTGAACTTAGGTGCACTACCGAGAGTAAACTACCTACTTGCCCAAGTTAGTTGGTGGAATTTTTATTCCATGCACTATGCCACTTATCAAAGGATCACCCTATAGTTCTTGAGCACCTTCTAGTACCATCAGGCAAACCTTGTGGACCTGATGGCCATATAGTTTCGAATGTTGGGGGTGAGATACCATAATTGCTACTGTGGTTCTTAGAAAAGCTCTGCTTACCAACAGATGGCATCCTAAAGATTCTAGAGTGGCTAGATGAGCATTAGGCTACCATTGGGGGAGATGACATCTTCTATCAAGCTAGCAAGACTAAGGTCTCAAAAATCAGAGACTCACTACACAAATATGTCCGTTGAGTGTTCACCCTAGCTTACTTAGAGTTAGTCAACAGTACTGGTCAGGTGAAACAGATTGAGTTTTATAGGCTCTTGGCCATGGAGCATAACTTATGGTTTGACCCAGTGCCATCTATCCTAGAGCACCTTTATAGGGCTAATAGGTTTCTTGGTTAAGGCATCATGATTGGCAGACTCATCAATGCCATTTTGGTCGATGTTAGAGTTGATGAGCAGCATATAGGCACTTTCTTATAGTAGAAGTTTTAGGTAGACCGAGACACCCATTTTGCCATCAAGATCATAAAGCGTGATCGCCTTTACCTAGCTAGCTATAAATTTCTTACAACAAAAGAGTTAGAGGAGAGTGAGGAAACACAACTTAGCGGCTTAGACCTCAATGATGCACAATAGGCATTGGACTTGGTCAAACTACTTGATGATGACTCAGGCTCCACTAGTTTACTTATATCTACTTAGAGACAAAGACAGTAGATTGAAAAGTTAGGGCATTCTTCAACACCACCTTTAGAGACACTTTATACACCTTCTTACAAGGCTATTTTGTGAGGCACAGAGACCTAGATAATGGAGGCGCTCCATGTGGTGCATACCAATTTAGGCATAAGGATTGAGGATAGACATTGAGAGCTCACTACTAAACTCGACTCACTTGAGGCTAAGATCCAGACCCTCCACCATACAAGACAGCTACCTACTCGTTAGCACTACTTCTATCATTTTACTTTTTTTTTTTGTATTTTTGTACATGGTAGTTTTTTAGGACACTAAAACTTGTACTTTAAAAGTTGGCATTTATAAAACTACTATTTCTATTGAGTTTTTTTTCTTTATTACATTTTTTTATTATTATGCTGCATAAAAGATGAAATGAAAAATCAATGAATGATGAATGAATGATAATGATAAAAGAAAACGAAAAAGAAGAAGAAGAAAAAGAATAAAAAGAAAAATGATGAATGTATAATGGATAAAATGAAATGGCAAGATAACATAATAACACAGACAAAAAAGGAGAGAGATTCAAAGTCAGATGAAAGGTGGCATGCACACCCACACACAACATGCATCACTTATTTCTTTAATATGACATCACTAACATAACTTCTACTTTATTGTAGTTGATCAATTGACAAGCAAATGCTTAATCAAGTAGCTGGGGACAAACTGAAAGCTTTCTATAAATCTTATTTTGCAACATCACAAATGATCAGTTTACCAAGCACTATGGCCATTTGCTCTATTACAAGGGGTAATAAAGATAACAAATAGTCAAAGTCAAGCTAACACAGATACAACTCAAGCAATAAATGTCCAAATCATTAGAAGTAGTGTAAGAATTGGCGAACAACCTCAACAACTTACTATTTTTTGCTTAAAAGGAAAATGGCTCTATCTCTACTATTGTCAAAACTATAGATCTAAATTTTAAACCACAGAGGAAGCTAATAGAAGTTACACCTATTGAGTAAGGGGAAGCTCTTAAATAAAGTCGACTGAAGTTACACCCACTAAGCAGGGGAAGCCCTTGGATAAAATGACAGAAGTCGTACCCACTAAATATGAGGAGCTCTCAAAACATTCACAAACTAATAAAAGTAAAGCCCACCGAGTAAAGGGAAGCTCTTTGTAACACTCCCTACCCATTTCTGCTTGAAACGAGCAGAGCATGTCACTTTCTACTGAGGTCACCCATCTTAGGATTTCCCTAAGGGCCACTCGTTTAACTTCTACCCACCTTTGACCAATCTTGACCTAGCGTGTTCCTTATCTAAATCTAATCACTTATTTTGTAATTATATCCTATTTTGATCCGTTAAAAACATTCTCAGGCAATACTAGACAACTATAGAAATTCAGGCAGCATAACAACTGTCGTGGTTCCTAACCCAGTTCAACCTATAAAGAAAATGCACTTCTATTTCAAAAACCCTCCTTTCAGACTCTCTGGTCCTTTAGAATCAACCAACAACACAATATCGAGACACTTAGAATACACGGGGTCATAGACCCATCATCACACAGAAGCATACCAAGAAAATAACCATTCATTTACATAACATTGTATATACATGCTTAAAAAGTTTCCTTAATATACACAGATTTACTACCCATTCTAACTTACTTATTTACATACACTATACATATATATTCAAAAAGGGAAATAGTATACCAAAAACACTGGGACAGCTACACCGATGCTAATGTTTGATGTTGACCCATACACTGCTTGCAACCTGCACATCGGAACACCGATACGCTGAGTACTAGACTCAATGGTGGAATAACACAATTATGTTATGTCTCATGCAACAAGCATCATGCAAAGTTTCGCACACAATTAAATCATCCTAGATTGCTAAGTCGATTTACTCATTCATTTAAATCATGTATCACTTATTATTTTTCTAATTTATCTGTTTATAGGCCCATAGATAGACTACACTTAAAGACACTGAATAGCGGGACTATCCTATGCAGTGGCCCACTTTTAGGGCCTAAGTAGTTGCACCTACTTCTCCTGATAACAGGGATGAGTCTGTAGACCTCCTAATATCTGCAAAAGACATCATAATCACCTTAGGTGGATAGCAGGGACCTATCTATAGATATTCTTAACGCCCACAGTCACAATAAATAAGATGCCAAAGCATTGCACAGTCTCAACAATACCAACACACAGCAGTGGGCCCTAAAGGAGCCGACCACTAAGTAGCTACTCTATCCCTAGTTGACCGGTCAACCCATCCAGTGGGCATCTAACTAATAGGCCATTACCTAATTTACATCACATTCAGTGTTATTTTATCTTTAATATGCCATTATAGGTCTAATCCTCACATTAAATTATGATTTTGCCCCTGTCGTAAAATCACTATTCATTTGGTCAGTTGCCATAACTGACACTATTCATTTAGTCATTTTTCATTCTTTAGCATCTCATTATTTATTTCCTTCAACATTTATTCCCAAGGTCAATTTAACTCATCATTCTCATACTTTATCCCTTAACTTATATATATTAATTTACTTGAACATTCACCATAACATCACCTCTATTTTGGTCTAAATTTTGAACACATTATGCTACACTTTTTAGGTTAATTTTCTTCTATTCTTTAGGCACTCTCTATACCATATTTCCATATTTTAAATGAACACCTCAACCAATATACATTTTAGGCACACTTTAGGCCACCATTCAGCCATCAATACACATACACATACATACACCATTTATTATTGAATTGTTACACAAATCATGTTATTTTGACCCAAATTGCATGCTTAAATTTACAT